>WJSH01007122.1:19690-43121 GCA_009757365.2 Lepidium campestre | reverse complement strand
AAAAAAAAAAAAAAAAAAAAAAGCAGAGAAGGGGAAGTAAAAAGGAGAGGGGGGCGAGAAAAAGAGAATAAGAAAGAAAAAAAATACGCAGTGGGATTTTGGAAGCGTAGGGCACTCTCTTCTTTTTTCTTTTTTTTTATCTGAATCTTTTTTTATAATGATAACAAAATGATGTCACCATCAACATCCAATTTTTAGATCTTTTGCTTAACCAAATCAAATCAACCCAAAACCAAAATTAACCAAAAACGAACCGGATCTTTCGCGATGCAAACCGTCAATTTACATCGAGTTTAAATTATCTTTATCATCATTGATGTCTGCTAATTAGGTGCTAATAGCAGTAGTAGTGAATTGATGCATAGCCTCATCCACAGCCACTCGTCTCCACTCCTCTTTGCTTTCTCCTCTCCAATGTCGAAAGCTTCTAGCGTTTTGCATTCAACTCTCCTTCCAGGTTTTTCTACACTCCACAAGCTCCGTTATCAAAACTTCATCCAGCCTTTCCCACCGTTTCCGGTTACTCGGTACCGTCCGGTAATCCACTGCTCTGTTTCTGCCGGTGAGACCACGAAACGATCCGTGGAAGAAGCTCCTGACATATCATGGGGATGCGAGATAGATTCACTTGAGAACGCTACTTCTCTTCAGAACTGGCTCTCCGATTCAGGTCTCCCGCCACAGAAAATGGCCATCGACAGAGTTGATGTTGGCGAGCGAGGTCTTGTCGCCTCTCAGAACCTCAGAAAAGGAGAAAAACTGCTCTTCGTTCCTCCTTCTCTTGTCATCAGTGCTGATTCCGTAAGTTCGCACTATACTTTCACCGGGAATCAAGTAATCAGGGAAACATTTAACGAATTTCGCGATATTTTCACTTCGGAACGTTTAAAATTCTCTACTTTCATGGTTATGAGTTCATTTATTCACACAATCGAGAAGCATATGAGTTCTTAATCTCACTTGCTAGCAATTCCTGAGCTTTTTTTTTTCCAGATTTTCTTATGAGTATTAGATCAATGCAACGTATCTTCTGCCTTTCATGAATCTGAATATCTAATATTGGAGATCGGGTTTCAGGGATGGACCAACCCAGAAGCCGGTGAAGTGATGAAACGTTACGATGTTCCAGATTGGCCTCTGCTCGCCACTTATCTTATAAGTGAAGCAAGTCTTCAAAAAAATTCAAGATGGTATAACTATATCTCAGCTCTTCCGCGACAACCTTACTCACTTTTATACTGGTAAGTTTCTGTTACTGAACGTGCACATAATCTTCTTCTTTCCAAAAAGACGGGGCATGTGTGTCTGTTTTTACTCCCTACAGCCTTTTTGTACTATTTCAGGACTCGGACAGAACTTGATATGTACTTGGAAGCTTCGCAGATTCGAGAACGGGCAATTGAAAGAATCACGAATGTTGTTGGAACGTGAGATATTTTGCTTTCTTTCAACTGCTGGAGATGTGTAAAACTTTGCTTTCCCGAGTCCTGGAATCTTTGATGCACACTTGCCTCTAATTGTGTGTAGTAGGGGTTGGTGATTATGTCTGACATTAGACACTGCTCATGTTTTTCTATTCTTCTTTTCCCCAGTTACGAAGATCTGCGAAGCAGGATATTTTCCAAACACCCTAATCTTTTCCCTAAAGAGGTAACTGTTATGCCTTTGTTGCTATACTTGACTCAGATATATTTTTTTAACTTGCAATGTGCACTTCTGTCAATAATCTGCGATACCGTGAATTCACATCTTTAATTTGTTTTTTCCACACTGTATATGAGTATGTTATCTATTGTTGCAGGTTTTCAATGATAAGACATTTAAGTGGTCTTTCGGGATCCTATTCTCACGGTTGGTAAGAACTACTTTGTCAGAAGAAATCGTTTGCTGATCTTGATAGTTGAAATACCTAATTCAGATGTCTTGAGTTATAGAAACAACTCACTTCTTTAATCTTTGCATGACTCTGCACAATAAAGCCGTCTTTAACAATCTATAGTGTGAACAATGACCATTCACAACCAAAAATATTGCATTATTTCGTTTCTCTTTTCTTTCCACTATCCAGTGTGCTGCATGCTTGTCACTGTTAATTCAGACTTAAGCTTGTATAACACAGGTACGATTGCCATCTATGGATGGAAGATTTGCCTTAGTTCCGTGGGCAGATATGCTTAATCATAATTGTGAGGTACTTCTGCAAATCTTTATGACCAATTAGCTCCTAGATTCTCCTAGTCAGAAAGTACGGTTAACTAAGTAAATCTTCCAAATTCTGCTTGAAAAGGTTGAGACGTTCCTGGATTATGATAAGTCTTCAAAAGGAGTTGTCTTTACAACAGATCGACCATATCAACCAGGTGAGCAGGTAAATAAGACCTATAGATTCATTCACTATAAGAATATATGAAGTGCATTTCTGTATCACTTCAAATACTCAACCCGACCATTGAAGTTAGATATAAGTCGGGGTACAACACGAACAAGCCCCATCGGCACAACTCTGATATGAATACGTGACTTTTTGTGCAGGTTTTCATATCGTATGGAAATAAATCTAATGGAGAGCTATTGCTATCTTATGGGTTTGTTCCCAGAGAAGGAACCAATCCTAGTGATTCAGTAGAGTTATCACTGTCACTTAGGAAAAATGATAAGTGTTACGAGGAAAAGCTGGAGGCTTTAAAGAAACACGGATTATCCACGTAATCAATTTTCTCACCATCCATGTTTTCCTCTCAAGTTTATAGATTTCTCTTGACTTTGAGTTTTATTTTGATTGTGTCTGTTAATTACTCATTGGCAGGCCTCAATGCTTCCCGATAAGGATAACGGGTTGGCCAATGGAGCTAATGGCATATGCTTATCTAGTAGTGAGCCCTCCAGATATGAGAAACAGCTTTGAAGAGGTTTAGCAGCACCATCATGACCCTTTTTAGTTGACTTCATTTAATTTTACCCAAATTCATAATTCATCCTTTCTTATTTTATACCCATTTCAGATGGCGAAAGCTGCTTCAAATAAGACATCAACAAAGAACGATCTAAAATATCCCGAGATCGAGGAAGAAGCATTACAGTTCATACTGGATTCATGTGAAATAAGCATATCAAAGTACAGCCGATTTTTAAAGGTAAAAATTAACCAAAACAAGCTCATTTCTCTTTCTCTTTGCACTGCATGTCTGCATCTGCTTATGGTTTCTTTTGTTTATTATTATCTCTAATTGTAGGAAAGTGGATCAATGGATTTGGACATAACATCTCCAAAACAAGTGAACCGAAAAGCGTTTCTGAAACAGCTAGCTGTAGACTTGTCCACCAGCGAGCGTAGGATACTGTACCGTGCTCAATACGTAAGAAACACAATAGATAAGAAATATCTGTGGATTAAGCCATTATATTGTGGAATCTCTGCTTATTTTTTCTGTTTATTTTGATGCAGATTCTGAGGAGGAGACTGAGAGATATAAGAAGCGGGGAGCTGAAAGCTCTACGGCTCTTTAGTGGACTTAGAAACTTCTTCGGTATTGAATGAGGAAACGTCGACAGTTTTTCAGATGCTTCAAAGGTAGGCTTCTTTGTGCTTCAACCAAGATGTAACTATTTTCTACCAAGAAAAGAAAGAAAGAAAGAAAATATTGGTGTAGGCTTGGTAGTAAGATCTGAGTATACTGCAAAAGAATATCAGTTTGATTACAATACTAGTATACTTCTTGTACAATCCCTCTGTCGAAGTGTACATTTTTTTATTGTCCATAGCAGAACACCAAAACTATCGCACGGGCAGTGATTCTGTTCGGAACTTGCTTTGGGGAGTTTACTCTATGTGACCATTACCAATGTTGCAAAGGAAAATTCATAAAATCAAATTGTTGACCAAAACATATATAAAGTCGCCTAATTGTATTTTTGTTAAACGTATTGAGATATATACGGTTGAGTTAATAACTGCATAGGGTATCTTGTGACGTGGCAATATCTAAATGGTTTAAAGGTATATTCTCTCCAATGAAATCATGCCACGTAAGCCCGCTGACCAAACAGCTTAAAGAAGAAAGAAACGACGTCGTTTATAGTTAATGACCTTTTGTCCGGTCACGAAACTGCCCTTTAGTCAAAACAGGCTCCATCGTGTCCGATTCTGAACGAACCCTCTCTCTTTCTCTCCCAATTCTCTCCACCGTCTTCTTCTCCGATCAATCTCCGATTTTTGGCTTTAATACTCATCGACAGATCGAATTTCGATCGATCTAATTAATCAATCTTCTGATTTTTCATCCCCTTAATTTCTTGATTCCAAAGGTAAATCCCTCTCACTCTCTATCTCGATGCTATCACCTCGTGAAAATCGAAATTGAAACAATTTGATTTGGTTTGGTTCGTAATATCTAATCGAAGCTTCTTCCTGAACTATCGAATTGTGTTTTTTCTGACATAATTGAAAATTATTGTGGCAGATGGACTTGAAGGCTACGATCTTAATATTCGGGCTCTTATGGAGCTTCCAAGCAACGTTAGGGATAAGATTTGTGATAGACCGAGAAGAATGTTTCTCCCATAAGGCTGAATATGAAGGCGATACTCTTCATGTCTCTTTCGTCGTCATTAAGTCTGATTCTCAATGGCACTTTAACGAGGATGGTGTCGATCTTGTGGTAGGATTTTTTCTTCTTTCTAAATTGAATCCTTTCTGCATTCTATCTTGCAAAATCGATAAACTTGCTAATCCAGACAATGCTTAGGATTTTCATTGAATAATATCAATCAGCTCTGAATGTTGTTGGTAGATAATTTCTAGCATGTAATTGATAAAGAACTTGAATTCTCTGTATTGATGGTCTTGGAATTACACAATGTATTGAGCCTCAAAGCCGCTTTATTGGAAGACAAATATGTCAAATTCTTTCTAATCTCTTGTGTAGAATTGAGTGAGATGATTATATATTTTGGATAAGGAACAGATACACGGGCCAACAGGCGAACAAATTCATGACTTCAGGGAGCAGATAAGCGCAAAGCATGACTTTGTTGTCCAAAAGAAAGGAGTTTACCGTTTTTGTTTCACAAACAAGTCTCCTTATCACGAGACCATTGACTTTGATGTACAGCTTGGTCACTTTGCATATTACGATCAACACGCAAAGGACGGTAAGGATTTTCTGTTGGCTTTGTCTCTGTTTCATTCAGTGTTAAGAGTTCTTTAGCTGAAGATGGTTTTGTGCAGAGCATTTCACTCCCTTGATGGAGCAAATATCAAAGTTGGAAGAGGCATTGTACAACATCCAATTTGAACAACATTGGTTAGAGGCTCAGACCGATCGTCAAGCTATCGGTAACAATCTTCCCTACAAAAGCCCCTTGTTTTGGCTTCTGCAAGTAAAATTAAGAGATAGTTTGAAATGGTTTTTCTTTGTGCAGTAAACGAGAATATGAGCAAAAGAGCAGTACACAAGGCTTTGTTCGAGTCGTTTGCATTGATCGGGGCAAGTCTCCTCCAAGTTTATCTTCTTCGTCGCTTGTTTGAACGCAAACTCGGCATGTCTCGTGTCTAAAAGTATGAATTATTAAGGGCTTGCTTTTAGCCCCTACAGACTTATTTTGCCTCATAAGTTAAAATGTACCAGACGAATATTTTTACTTAACCCTTTACAGACAGATCGTAGTTCATTGCGATTTGCGTTTTCCCATGTTCAGGAAATTGTCCACTCGTCGTTATGATTTACTCCGTCTTCTTTTTTTAATGAAGTTATAGCTTTTCATTTAAATTTGGAGTAATATTATAGCTCGTGATATCACAGAAGTTTAGGTTTGGGTTATAGATTTGATAATAATTTTGTTGAAAGAAAACAAAGAGAATAACAAACTTTGAATAAGACTTCAAGTACTCTATCCCTTAAAGTGGGCTTCGAACTCGTACAGAGAAGGTTATAAAAGTGGCCCAGAGCCAGCGAAGAGAAAAATCATATCGTTGGTCTACAAGTTACCTGAATAATTAAAAATTAAAAAAGACAAACTTTCTAGAAAAGGTCAATTGGTTGATCAAGTTTAAGCATCGGTAAATCAGACAAGAACAACGATTTGTTCCAAAGCTTACTGTGTTGTAAGTGGATGAACCACTGAAGAGAAATCAATATATGGATCATTTGATGGAAACGAGGAGCGATAACAATTCGGCTCCGAGCAAATTGGTGGAAGAAAGTCTTGACGAGATTCGTAGATTGATGGGCAAAGCCGATGGAGAACCATTAAAGATCGTGGGCGTTGGAGCTGGTGCTTGGGGTAGTGTTTTCACTGCAATGTTGCAAGAAAAATACGGAAATTTTAGGGGGAAAGTTAGTGTGAGAATCTGGAGAAGAGGAGGGAGAGCAATTGACAAAAGCACAGCTGAACATTTGTTCGAAGTGATCAACTCGAGGGAAGAATTGTTGAGGAGGTTGATTAGACGTTGTGCATATCTCAAGTATGTGGAAGCTAGATTAGGGGATAGAGTTTTATACGCAGATGAGATATTGAAAGATGGGTTTTGCCTGAATATGATTGAGACTCCTTTATGTCCTTTGAAAGTAGTGACGAATTTGCAGGAAGCTGTTTGGGATGCTGATATTGTCATCAATGGTTTACCATCAACTGAGACATTTCAGGTGTTCAATGAGATTAATAAGTACTGGAAGGAGAGGATTACACCTCCTGTCATCATCTCTTTGGCTAAAGGTGTAGAAGCAGAGTTTGAACCTCATCCTCGGATTGTAACTCCTACTCAAATGATCTACCGAGCGAGTAAATTCACTTCCCATTGTCTTTTATTCACTCGCTAGATCATTATTTGATATTATCTTCCATTGTATATTCGTTGATGTAGAGAAAGTTTCTATTTGTTATCAAGGTGATATTTGTGTATTGGCTATTAAACAGATCGCTTGATCGTAAATCATGTCATAGGTGGTTAGCGTCAGCGATACCCAAGTCTCTTGCATCTTGACTGTGTTGCTGTGGAAGTAGGAGCTTTTGCCATTGTAAAATATTACAGTTTGCTTGTCATATCCTTTTTGCAGCTGGTATTCCTCTTGAGAACATTCTCTACCTTGGGGGACCCAATATTGCTTCTGAGGTATATAACAAGGAGTATGCCAATGCACGGATTTGCGGGTCTGAAAAATGGAGGAAGCCTTTGGGAAAGTTTATAAGGCAGTCTCACTTCATAGTGTGGGATAATAGTGACCTCATTACTCATGAAGTAATGGGTGGCTTGAAGAATGTGTATGCCATTGGTGCAGGTAAGCTCAGATGTCTAAAATGTTTATCTGAACAAAGAGTAATTCGAAATAAAATACTGATATTGGTGATTATAGGCCAAAGTACATGAACCAGTGTTTGTTATGCCATTTTGTGTTCCTTAGGAATGGTGGATACACTGACCAAGGAAAGTGCTACCAGCAAATCAGTTTACTTTGCGCATTGTACATCAGAGATGATTTTCATTACTCATTTATTGGCCAAGGAGCCAGAGAAACTTGCGGGGCCTTTGCTCGCAGATACCTATGTAACATTACTAAAAGGTCGTAATGCGTGGTATGGCCAGAAGCTTGCAAAAGGAGATCTTAGTCTTGAAATGGGTGACAGCATCAAAGGCAAGGGAATGATTCAGGTACTCCATATATCTCAATGATCAAATTTTCAATTTCATATATGTTCCTGGCAAGTTGTGAATGTATTGAGAACATGTCAGATTGTGTCTTTCATTTGGTCATGTGAAGTGCTAATAATGAAAGCGATTTTTGGATGTAATGTTTATAGGGGGTCTCTGCTGTGAAAGCATTTTTTGAGTTGTTGAGCCAATCCTCATTAAGCCTTCAACATCCTGAAGAGGGCAAACCTGTAACTCCTGCTGAGCTCTGTCCTATCTTAAAGATGCTCTACAGAATTCTTATAACAAGGTATTCTCATTTCCTTAGCTTGTGATAACTTGTCAACTTGGACCTTAATTCATAATCATGATTTACATGGTGATGTTATTAGGGAGGTCTCGTGTGAGGCTGTTCTTGAGGCGCTGAGGGATGAGACGATGAATGATCCACGTGAACTCATCGAGATTGCTCAGAGCCATCTCTTCTTCCAGCCATGGCTGCTTGGTCAGAAACCTTGAGCACTGTCTTTTGTAATACTTTCTCTGTTAGGCTTTGTTGCAGACTTGTTTGTATTAATATACAGTTCCATTGAGTTCCCTTTATAAGAACTATGCAGAGTAGATAGAGTTGTATACAACCCATAGCTGGAGAATAAAGTTGTGTTCTTTCTAGTGAACCTCAGTCACATATATCTATACCTTTCCATTGATAGAGACTTGGAGACAAGTTTTATACAATTTATAAATATTATGAATATGGGAGCTAAAGATACATGCTATATATTACCCTATACATCAATTCCATATCTGATATTTGGAGCTTCAAAAGAATACTAATCCATCATATCATCTTCTCAAACTTATCAAGCTTATATACCCTTCGCATAGAACTCAGTAGCAATGCCATGAATATCCCTGCACGAAAGATACACTTATTTACCCTTGGTATAGACCAGAAAGATACATGCATATACACATCTATATGCACGCTGTACAACGGCTTCGTACCTGCTCCAATGAAGGATCCATTAGCAATAAGTTCACTTCCTTGCATGCTAAATGTAACCCCAATATTAAGCAGAGTTCCTCCAAGAACTGTATACATTGTTGCCATCTGCAGTATTGTTGCTTTTCGGGCTGCTCTTTCCGACTGAATCAATACAAACAAATTCCCAAGTTGGTATCTCTTGTTATTACAAAACCATGACAAAGCTCCTTTACTCTAATACCAGTTCTATCAGGGTGATTAGAGCGACCTATCAAGGATTCAGGGTTACTAATATTTTCGACTCGCTTTCTATGATCCAAAAATCTTTACATTTGGTTCGGTATTTACATATCATGCATCCAGTCTGTCTGAGTTTTCTGTGTGGTATAAATCTGAGGTTATTGGATTAGAAGAGTATGTAAAACGATTTGGGGTGTTGGATATGTTTACCTCAAGAACCCGAACACGGAGTTTTAGATCTCCTGAATCAAGTTCTTTCACAAATTCTTCTATTCGCTGCACTCGGTATGGCATAGACAGAGTAGAAGACCTGGCCTGTACATGTTTTAAAGTTGTATTTAGTACAGACAGAATGAAAAAGATAAAAAAAATATGAGAGAAGGTCTTACATCATCGGCTTGCTTCCTTATTTCTTGGACAAGCTGAGTTCCTGTGCGCTGCCTTTGTTTTAAATCCAGGAGTTCCTGTTTGTTGATATTCATGAGCATTGGCACAATGATTAAGAAGAGAAGAGAGGCGATTGCTAAATCTTTGGGTTTTGAGCAGAGAAAAGAGGTAAGAACCTGCGCGTAAGGGGCTGCAACCTTTACAAAGGAAAAATCTGGATCAAGGATGTAACCAATACCTGCAAAACCAAATGTATAAACGGTAAGACTTGTAGAAGATTATAACAAAAGAAGATAGAGAACAGATCGAATTGGTACCCTCGAGTGTAGAAAATGCTCGGATGACAAAGGTGAAAGTTGATGGGAAGCGGAATGGCTGATCTTGGGAAATTGCAAACAGATCCTGCCATAGAAATGAGAAACTTTTGAATATAAGAACCACATAGTAACTACCATAAATAGCTTAAGAAAGAGGCTCAGCTTCTTTTTCAATAACAGTTTTAATCAATACCTCTCCAATAGCAGCCAAAGTCTGTTGCTGATCTGGTGATTGGCTTAATAGGTTGTCCAAGAAAAACTGAACAGATCTCCTCACCTGACACAAACAAATACGAAGTTGCAATAAGATAACATATGTAAGCTTGGCATAGCGAAAGAGTTAGACTGTAAGGTTACCGATGAAAGATCTCCAGTGGGTTGAAGTGCTTCAAGATCTATAAGATTTTTCATGACCTGTAAGAACATTTAGTTAGTTTTCTTATTTCCCACTTTAAGATACTATTGAGAAAGAAAATTACCTTTTTTGCATCTTTTTCGTAAACAGAATAGAAGAGATCAAGTAATCTCGTACGAGTGAATGTTTTAATCTCTCCCATCATGCCAAAGTCATAGTAAATGATAGATTCATCTACATCAATTGCAAGATTTCCTGGATGAGGATCCGCATGAAAGAAGCCGGTTTTGAGTATCTAAACAGCCAAAACATAAACATATGTTTAAACCATGAAGAACAAATTAAAAAGACACAGACTTCAATGACTGTTTGGCTATGTTGTTATTGACCTGAATAAGATAAGCTTCGATGGCCCGTGATGCGATTCTAGAACGGTTAAAACCCTGTGCAGCTAAGGCTTCTAACTTGTTGATCTTGACACCTAATAGCAGCAATCAATAAGTGTTTATACGGTTACATGTTTTATCAACAAAACCAAGTATATCGGGTAGTTTCAACACAAACCTGGTACATACTCCAAAGTCAAGACCTGCTTGGCAGAGTAATCCCAATAGACCAACTATAAAAGAAAAAAGAATACCAGAATGAGTTTCCTATATCCCAGAATTAATCAAGAACTTGATCTCATACTTTTTGTTTTACCAAATGAAACTTACAGGTACGCGGACCCAGCTTATATTCCGGAAATCTCTCCTGAATCTGTCGGCATTCTTAGCTTCGTTTATGTAGTCAATCTCTTGATATAAAATTCTGAAACCAAATGAGAGATCAGTCATATATGGTTTAGAACCATAAGTTTATAGTATGTTATTATAACTACTTGGAAATAAAGACTTACGAGGCACATTCTTCGTAAATACCAACCCAATCGTTAGTACCAAGTGATTCACTTTTCTGGAAATACTCGGCAATCAGCTTCAGATTTTCTGATAGAAAAGGTGAGATTTTCAGCAATTCTCAAGCATCAATGCAAGTAATCTATTATATAACTCAGAAGTTGTTACTACATACTTAAATCTATATCGAAAAGTTTCTTTAGTCCAGGTCTTTGTACTTTCACTACCACTTTCTCGCCATTGTGCAACACAGCTCTGTGTACCTAAAGGAATACACTTACAAATTTATGATACAAACATCAATATGTAGATGAAATGCAATAAGAAGATAAGCAAGTAGCCATGCTTGAGGGTGTGGCTAAGTGTCAAATACCTGGCCAAGGCTAGCTGCAGCAATGGGTTGCTCTTCAAATTCTTTAAACATTACACTAATAGGAGCCCCAAGTTCAGCCTCGATGAAGCGTCTTGCTTTCTCTGGAGAAAAAGCCGGAACTCTGTCCTGAAAAACAGTTTAAAAGAACAGTAAGGAAACCTAAAGAGAGTCTAATCTAATGCATAAATTCAAAACCATAAATAATGAAATAGTGATATACCTGCAACTTGGAAAGCTCGTCCACGAATTCGCGTGGAAACAAATCCGACCTAGTTGAAGACAACTGTCCTAGTTTGATAAACGTTGGACCAAGCTGCAATACACTCTCTCTCAACCACGAAGCTGTCTCTCTTCTTCGGCTTTTCTAAATTACAAAACAACAGGTGAAACTGATTAGAACCAGGACAGTAAAAAAACTGGTATCTGGAGGGACAATCAATAGAATTAGAATGAAATGATGAAAGGTTTAACCTGTTTTTCTTCTGTGAATCCTCCAAGGTAAGCCCATTTTGCATTGTCGAACAAGACACGAATCCTCAGGGCAAGAACAAACGACCAAACATCAATACTCCGTTGAAGTGAGCTGTAATTCTCATCAGCCCAGCTAAAACCTTCATCAGAAGGAAGAACTCTAACTCCTTCAACCGGTGGAGGAAGATACGATTCTGTTCTCTTTGGTGCCTTAACCAAAGTTGATGACCCACCATTCATGTTTCTACTACTAACCAAACTAGCTCCATTAACAACTTTCTCAGCCGATACATTAACTTTCTTTACTTTATCCACACCATCTTTCCTTTTCACTACCTCACTAGCTGGAACCATTTTGACTGAACGTCCATTGATTCCCACCTTTGAAGGCGATTCCGATTGTCTCATCTCAATTCGAAATCTCTTTGACTTGCTGCCATAACACTGAGTGGCTTCTCCAGCTAAAGGACTTTCCAGAGAGCTACTGAAACCAATAGCTTTGGTGATTCTTGTGATCTCACTGCCATAGCAGCAACTCTGAGAAGCTAATAAAGCCGCCATTTACAAGAAACCTATTCAAAAGAAAATAATATTATTAAAGATCACATAATCGATTCTTGTGACGAAGCTGTAGCAATTGTGCAACAAGCATCAATTGTAAAATCTGAACTATAAAATAATAATAAAAAAAGCTCTAGTAATAAAACTCTATTACATCATACTTAAAGTCTCTTCTAAACCGTCAAGTCCAACGACTCCTAAAGAATATTGATTTGATATGAGAATCACAGAGATTCTCAGCGCCATGAACAAAGTAAAAACAATCAAGAGTAAATAACAAATAGTATGCTACATAGAATCAAGAGCAACTAAATCCATCGTACAACGATTAACCTTCTTCTGATTCCAACCTATATACTACCCAGAACAATTAAGAAAAAAAAAACAGAAGTAAAAATCAAAAGATTGAACCTTTACTTTGAGTCCTAAAATGGGTTGACTGATGAGATAGAAATCAACCCAGACCCAGATTTTTCGTTACAGGAATCTGTAAAATCAGCTATCAAGTAGACAAATTTCTTGGAACAGAGACGAAAGAGAGAGAGAGGACGGTAGTTGCGTATGGTGTCGTCCTAATGAAACGTGTGCTGTTCAACCGATTTTATTACCTTCCTACTAATGTAAATATTGTACCTTTTTTGAAAAAAAATTGTGTGTTATAAATTGGAAAATTTGGATTTGATCGGACAAGGTTAGGAATCTTTGTACTTTTCTGTCCGGAAATTAAGAAATTGAGTTCTGGAAGCTGCGTGTCCAGCTTTGCCTTCTCACGTTTAATGTGTGGACAGTCAATAAATAGTTTAATACTAAGATATTTTATAACTAAATTAAAGGATCTAATTGGTATTTGGTTCATCATTAACTAGAGGACTTAACCAAATAAACGGCATAATAGCATGATAACAAAACTTGTGACGATTCACCACATTTTAGCCTCTATGGCTTTGATTGGTAACATACAATACAATAACTCTAAAAGTTAAAAGTTTCTTCCCCCACTACTATTGGAAGTCATTTGTCATCACAAAAGCCATTAGTCGTCACTGAAATGAATCTTAATACCCAATTCTTCTACCTAATCATGTAATGCTGCATTTGCGAGCTTGGCCGAAAAATATAGTTTCTTGGTTGTTAACTTCGCCTCCAGAGCAATCAATGACTTCCATTCATCGCTCAACTCTTTCCTTTTCTTAGCTTTAAGGGTCCTCAACTTCTGAAGCATCAGCGTCTGTGAATAATTACTTAAATCCTGGAAGAATGTTAACTCAAGTGCGTCCTGCAAAGTACACAGCTCATCATCGGCATCATCTTCCTCACTCTCCTTCTCCATACGTTCGTCAACATTTTCAGAGGGTAATTTGCCACAAGAGACGCCTTTTGCTAAACCATGGTTATTTATGAGTTCACCGTTTGTCTCTGCTTCATCTTCTTCCTTCTTCTTCTCACCAGTCTCATTCGCCATATTTTTGTTAAAATTTTCAGAAGGCAATTTGTCAAAAGAGTCACCTTTTGCTGATTCATCATCATTCTCGGGCTCATCCTTTGCCACTTCTTCATGTTCCACAAAAGCCTGAACCTTATCGAAAATTCGAATTAGAACTCATATACACCTTTGGTTTGGGTCATCAAGCAAATTGAACAATGAAGATAATACCAAGTGTTTATAAAAAGGTTGGATTAGGTAAGTAAAGCACAACAATGAAGCTATACGGAGATGGTGAGACCTAAACTTACCTTTCTCTTGGTCCCCTTAGCTTTGTTAATGATGCTACCAACATAATCAGCTGTATCTGTACCCCATATTGCCATGGACGAGTCAAAAATATCTGAGTCATGGGAGTCAGTAAAGACCCGCTTTTTCCTCAAATTGTTTTTGAATTTGGCCTTCAGCTTTCTGATCTTACGAACGAGCTGTTCCCTAGAGACTTTTGCATCAATGGCATCTTTGATATAATCAAAAAATGCAGTTGCATCAGAGCAGTAGTCCACACCATTCTTGTTCCGGTAGTCAACGATGCCCTTTCGAAAGAGAGTTTAAATAAGCAAAGACCTTTAAAGCTCAAAGGAAGAAAGCAAGTTGAACTAAAACACAAACCTTTAAAACGACAAGCTCGTCCTCTTGACTCCAGATTCTCCTTGGATCTTGAGCATATGAACTCAGTGTACCCTTCCGTTTCTTCCTACTCTTCAACATGCTTTCTTGGCCAGCGTCGGAATCAACGTGCATAGAATCCAATTTCTCCGGCGATTGTACAACAGGCGAGTCAGGAGGAGACGCCGGAAGGAAGCCGTTTGAGCTGTTGAGTCGGAATTCTCTAATGGATGTATCAGCGTCGCTGAAATCATCTCCGGAAGAAAGCCAATTCTCGTTTACCATCCTTAAAAAACCTAATTCAAAGAAAAAGCTTTAGCTTCGTTAAAAACGGAGCCTTTTTACCCTAACACACCCTCAGTTTCAAGATTCCATCTCCATATTCTAGGAATCATAAAGAGAAAAAAAAAAAAGAACACTAAAACATCTAGTCGATGACAATATGAAAACTTACACTGGTAAGAGTTTGAAATTTGAGGAGAAATTGGGGAAGGAAGAAACCCTAGCTTCGGATTTTCTCCGGAAACTTCTAAAGATTGAAACTTTATACTGTATGTTGGACTGTTGGTCTAACTTTTTGTAAACAGAATACAACTATTATCCACTAAAATCACAAAGCAATGTACTTTCATATTTGGTTTTTTTTTTTCTTTTTGTCACAAAGGGCTTTCATATTTGGAGGTTATCTTCTAAAGTTCTAACTAGCCAGTGCATACTAAAGGCTGTAAATTTGTAAGCATGTTGTGTTTCGAATATTAAAAGTTGGCTCCTTTACTACATACTGCAAATTCCATGTCGTTTTATTATTTTATTGTTTGGCCAAATCCATGCCGTTTCACTAAACTACAGCCATTATACATTTTTTAATACAAAAGATATACTATAAGAAAAATGGAAAAAAAAATGCTTTTTTCCTTCTCTTTAGGCCATAAATAGAGGACAGACAACTAGCGAAGGAAGGAGTCCAGAGACACATAAATTGGTCCGTACGAGCTCTTATTCATTCTCTCAGTGGTAAGTGAAGATCAGCGATGGCAGCGACTCCCATGGAAGGCAAATGGGTTCAGGTATTATTGTTTATCTCTCTTCTCTTTCTTCGTTGAGATTGCTGGTCTTTTTGCTTCTCTTAGATATGTATCTGGGTTTACATAACTCCTAATCTCTTTCTCAAACTTTCAATCGGAATCTGACTGACTCTCTGGATTTTTGTCGAAGTCCTCAATAAATTTCCATTTTCTTTAAGTATAGTAATCTTTTTATCTTGTTAACGATCATTTGGTTCTACAGTTAATCTCTTAGTCTCTGATCAAAATGTTAATAGACTATTGGATTAGAGGATGATCACTTTCTCGTTATTGAATTGAGTATTTGCGTGCTGATTCAACTCTTTGTTTGTTTTTGATTGATTTCAACTACTTCTTCTAATAAATAAAAACTCTCTTGATTGATTTCAGCTACTTATTATAATAAAAAACTCTCTTGATTGATAATTACAGATGGAGGCTTAAATTTTTTAATGATTAAGAGATTTAAGTATTTGAATTATTTATATTTGTGTCGTTTTTCTCTGTTAAACTTATCAGCATACACAGAAATCTTGCATTCATTTGACAATTGACTGCCTTAGTAAATGGTTGATGCAATGATCAGTTTTTTTTCTACAGTATTTGGTTAGAGGAAGATAATTTGTCCTTATTGAATTAAGTGTTTGCGTGCTGACTTAACTTCTCTCACAGAGTTGTTTATACCATATATTTGTCTCTTCTTTATTTCTGTACAATTTCGAGCTAATATCTTCCTTGTTCAGTAGCTTCGTGACATTTGGTACTTAAAGTATTTATCTTTGTGTTGTTGTCTTCTTCTCTATTTTCTATGTGATCAGCTTAAACAGAAAGGGAGCGGACCAGGAGCAAGAAGCTCTCATTCCATAGCTCTTGTGGGTAACAAACTGTATGCCTTTGGTGGCGAGTTCGAACCTCGTGTTCCCGTTGACAACGATCTCTACGTTTTCGACCTCCAAACTTTAACATGGTCTATTCAAGAAGCTTCAAGGAACGCTCCTCCTCCTAGAGTAGGCGTAGGCATGGCTGCAGTAGGATCCGTAATCTATGTCTTTGGTGGCCGGGATGCGACTCACCAGGAGCTCAACCAGCTCTACTGTTTCAACACGTCAACCAACCAGTGGAAGCTACTCTCTTCAGGGGAAACCGGTCCACAAAACCGAAGCTACCACTCCATTACTGCTGATTCTCAGAACGTGTTTGTGTTTGGTGGGTGCGGAGTTGAAGGGCGTCTCAATGATCTATGGGCCTATAACGTTGTTGATCAGAAATGGATTAAGTTCCCGTCTCCAGGAGACACCTGTAAAGGAAGAGGCGGTCCAGGACTCGAGGTGGTTGAAGGAAAGATCTGGGTGGTGTATGGATTTACAGGAGATGAAGCAGACGATGTTCACTGTTTCGACATAGCTAAAGGAGAATGGGAAGAAGTTGAGACAAAAGGCGAAAAACCTTCTGCAAGAAGTGTGTTTTCGACTGCTGTTGTTGGGAAACAGATAATGATATTTGGAGGGGAGGTTGATCCGAGCGATTTGGGGCATATGGGAGCAGGGTGTTTCACAGGTGAAACTTATGCACTCGATACAGAGACATTCGAGTGGAGGAAATGGGAAGATGGGGTTGGATCAGAGGAGCATCCCGGGCCTAGAGGATGGTGCGCGTTTGCGGCTGGACGAAAGGATGGTAAGGAAGGTCTTTTGGTTTATGGTGGAAACTCGCCGAGCAATGATAGGCTTGATGACATCTTCTTCTTCACTCCCAACACTTCTCAGTGATTGGTAACTAAATATGTTTGGTTTTCTTGCTGGTGAGAGACTATGGGAAGTGTTCTTTTTCTTCTTATTTTTCCTTTTGGATTGGGTGAAGTATGTGTTTTTATTACCTATGTTTTTGTAATTAAATAATCGAAATTCTCATGTAACAACCTTTGAAAGAGAATTAGAAATTATCAAGCTGTCAAACCTAGCAGAGAACAAGATATGGAACCAAAAACTGCATCACCTTCCTATATATGTACATGGCTATATATGTTTGCGAATTACATGTTAGGAATGTGAACCCAAATGGAGAAACCACAGGGGATCATAGGTCTGTTGACTCACCTATTCCCTTCTGAATCAGCATATCATACACTTTGTCTACTTTACTCGGTTCTACTTTGAAGAAGCTATAAGCATCTGACTTTTTCTTTATCTGCCCCTTCTTTATCTCGCTTGTTAGGATTTCCAGCATCTTGAGATAATGCACCGGCAGTATTCTGATCTCGTTGCACATCAGTTTTTCCTGCAGAAAGCACATAGTTTCAATATCTCAAACCATGGAAAATATCTTCAGAACTCAACAAAATCATAAATAAGATGAGAAGCACCAAATTTGATATATATATTTACTGTTCTTACGGTCTCAGAGAGCAAGTCAGCCCCAAGGAGACCATTGACATCCCAATTGTCCAAAGCGCTAGATATTATTGGAGGTGTGAACTTTGACAGTGAGTCAGAACCAAACGACTGCAAATTTCTGGGTAACCCTCTAGGACTTTTTAGTGTTTTACCAGCTATACTGCCTGGTGCCCCGTGGTTAAGTCGCAACAGAGTTTCTTCAGCTTCTTTCTTTCTCTTCTCTTCTATAAATCTATTTGCCTCTGAAGTTGTCCTTATACCAGCAGTTCTAGCTTCCTGCAACATTTACCAAAAGCTCAGCTTAATGTCCCCGCCTGATTGAGTTTGTAATTAGTTGTCAAGTTTGGTAAGCTTATAAGCATCAAACCTGAAGATCCTGGATTCTTCTGAGAAGTCGGTGCTCCTCTATGACTTTTTTAATCAGTTCCTTGTGCTCTTCTTTGGAGTGGAACCGCGCAAACACTTTATAGCTTTTATACATTTTTCTCTCCTCTGCTGAAAGGCTCATCTCAAATTGATCAGGGTACAGCAAATTTCTTTCCAGAACAAATTCCTTCCTCCGTTTCCTCTCATCAAGCCTGCCAACAAAGTCAAAATACAATCTTGGCTGCAGCATTTCCTTACACGAAAATTCTTCGGATTAGCAATGTTCGTTCCTGTGACAAGTGTACCTTTTTGAGTAAATATGAAGAACCTGCAACTTTTGCTCACGCTCAGCATCCGTGTCAGACTCCTTAAATTCCATGTCAGCAAGAAGTTGCTCGGCATCGTTGTCATGTTCGATCTCAAATTCTTGCCTCTTTAGATTGTAGCCATATAACTCTGTTACTAATGAAACTTTGTCACCAGGAAGTCTTGGTTTCTTCTCTCCGACACTCCTGTCAGATTGTTGTTTTGCAGCTGAGACACAAGTGCCGATAACCACCTTTAGTTTTTTTTTGTTTTTGTAAGTACATCTAGTTTATGTTCCCCTCGAATATCACTTAACTTAAAAACTTGTTTCACACAGACCTTCCAACTTGATGCTGTCCTTAGCCTTTGGCACATTGACTTTCTTCTTAACTGTCCAAAACATGCATTAACTTCACATTTAGAATCATGGAAGAGATAATATTTGAGGGGTGAAGTACGAAAGAAGACAGATGATTTGCTTCCTTAGCCATAATTCTAAAAGCAAATAATATATACATAAAAGAATTTCAAGAGAAGTGTCATACCTCCAGCTAAGGAGGGCGAAGGTTGATCTATTGCATCGTCCTTCCCTGAAGCTTCATGTCTGCCCATTGAAACATAAATGAATTAAAAAATGAGCATACAACATTGTAAATGTAGAGAAACTATTGCCACAAGGACGCATATATACTTGATTTCAGCTGACATAGGCAACTCTTCTTTCGGAGATACACTCACAGGTGCAAGTATTTCTGTGACAAACAGAAATTGAGCTCAGCGTCCTTAAAAAACAAGCAAAACCCACTAATATATTCAAAGCTGACCTGTTTTTACTGCATGCTCTTTACTCATAGCAAGAAGCTCCTCCTTGCTCTTTCCAATTGTATGGGACAAATCCTACACATTTAAGGAGCTTGAGTATATCAATGAGCTAGGGTAACCTATCTGGAGTCCATATGTTTAAACCGGTCCTTACTGGAATTGGAAAGCACGGTGACTGCATGTAAGCAGAATTGAAGTGATCAATACACTCTGCCTTTGTCTTACTGCCAACATGGTCTGCAACTTCTTTCCAATTCCCAAACCCGTATGTCGCAATGGCCTAATACAATAATTATACTTCCCAATAGTCAGATGAAATCTCTATCCAGAGTCGGGAGAGCAATCAGAAACAAAATGGGATTAGGAATGATCAATGATTACCTCAAGAAGGAGTATCTCTTCATCAGCATTCCAATCAGAAGTAACAAGCGGAAAAGACAAATTGTCCTGTCACACAAAAGGGGTAGATTCAACCAACATACACAAGACAACAACCACAATAAAAAAGGTTCTTTGTTTTAAACGTAATTATTACTGAGCTGATAGAGCGTTTGGTGAATTCAAATATACTGCTCAACGTGGGAAACTAACCATAACCCGATACGGGTGACTGCTCTTGTGACGATTAAGTTCAACGCCCACAGAAAAACATTCCACGCAGAGGTCAAAGTCCGTACATATAGCACATTTGAAACGAACCAAACCAGACAGATCTTTATCACAATAGTTACAACAGTAAAGGCCAGCTCTCTTCTCTTTCCCAGATTCACCTCCTACATTGTATTGGTAATGATGTAAGAACTTTCAGAAAGAAACAGCTTGCATCAATGCATATCTACACACAGTAACATGAAGGAAAGGAAAATTCAAATTGAAAGAACTTTAGGTCTATAAGCATCACATCTAACTGCTCAGGTAAACGGAAACATACCGGTCGAAATTGAAGCCCCTGCATTCTCGGAACCCGAGGATATCTTTTTCCTTTTTGATTTTCTGAAACAGCTAAAATCAACAAATTAGGATAAAAACAAGAGACGGAAGCAGCATGAAGTCAAGAACCCACAACTAAAAGAACTCAGCTTTAGAAAATCAAACATGGCGAGTTAAATGAGTTACCAAAGATTGAAATGTTCTTGCATAGACAAGCACGTAATTGAGCGGAGAGAACCCTAGACAAGTTTGAGCTAAAACAGAGAAAGAATAGAAATTTATACAAACCCTGGATTTGGGTCTTCATCAGCAGGACGAGAAGCTAGTTTCGAACGACCCATCGGCACCAAGCTCGCTCTTCTTCCCGGCAGATTGAAGAAACCTGAAGAGCACTAAACCAAACAAAAAACGTAAAAAAAAAATGAACAAAAAAACACGTGAATAACTCAATTAAATGACAAAGTTACCCTTAATAAGAGTCAAGAATTATGTTCACGCCATCTTTAAACCCTACGGCAGTTGTCAGTTGTCGCGTCTCTAAACCTAACTAATCTAAAGTTGCCACTACGGTCGCCGGGAAATTCAGAGTTGCATTTCTATTGACTTCTCCGGGAAGGTAAAGAAGATTAATGGGTTTTATTGTGCTGTATAAAGATGAGTACTTTGTTTGAGCTGTTTATTAAACGTAGCACCTATCCGTGAACCTTGAACTTAATAATTCCGGTTGAAAATTTTCAGCTTTGCCCTAATTCGTTTCTGGAACGGATATTGTGTTGATATCTGTGTAGTTATAATGGTGGGGCTTTCTATAGGGGAGCAACACTTCATTAAAGGTGGGATTGCTCAAGATCTTCGCACTGATGGTCGTAAAAGATCGACTTACCGTCCTATTTATGTCGAAACCGGCGTAATTCCGCAGGTAATGTAATAATCTATGAGAACTACTCCGCTCCTAGTTTTTGCTTCCAATTTGTTGTTACAGATATGCTTCTTCTCTTGTTTTTCTCGGCTCTAGGCTAATGGTTCAGCGAGGGTCAGGATAGGTGGAACCGATGTGATTGCCAGTGTAAAGGTACTTTCTTTGTTTTCTCTACTGTCATTGTTGAATGAGAAGTGCCACTGTTCTATTGTAAATGTCACCCATTCATCTTTTGTGATTGCAGGCTGAAATTGGGAGGCCAAGTTCTCTCCAACCTGATAAAGGAAAGGTTGCAGTTTTCATTGATTGCAGTCCAACAGCAGAACCAACATTCGGGGTGAGTTTTTCTATGATATCACCTGGTTTTTGTTCTATCGAACAACTTGTCACATATGTTCTCTCTTTCTCTTGATGTATGCTATCTATTACAATTGGAAGTGTTCGACCTAAGATTTTGGTTATCAGAGCTTTTCTTTGGATTCCCGTGTTAAGACTTTGTGACCTATTGTTACTTAGGGGAGAGGAGGTGAGGAACTGTCTTCTGAGCTGGCTTTGGCTCTTCAGAGATGTCTTCTAGGTGGCAAAACCGGAGCAGGTCTGCAATCATGTTCTATGAAATGCTATTTTACCTGCACACTGTTACACTTCGGTAGTAATGTTTGTAGTAATTCATTATGGTAACAGGAGCTGGAATAAATTTATCTTCGCTTTTAATCAAAGAAGGAAAAGTTTGCTGGGACCTTTATATCGATGGCCTTGTTATTAGTTCCGATGGAAATCTATTGGATGCCCTGGGCGCTGCCATTAAGGTAACTCACTTGAGATTTGTTTGGTCTTCTCTCTTAACCTTTAGTTTCAGGTTTAGTTGCGTATGGTTATTAGGTAAAGCATACACATCAATCAGGATCATAAGAATGGAAAGGCCTCAAAATATAAGGAAAAACAAAGGGGAGCGGGAATTCGTTAAGTTAATGTAGACCAGCTCAATCTATTTGTCTAGTTAGTGGTTTTTATAGCTTTAAGATATGTTTCGAATTGATAGTTTTAATAAACCCAAAAGTCATCTTCCCTCAAGGTTGATCGCATGCTTTAAAGTACTTGTTGACTATGCTCATGCAGGCTGCTTTAACCAACACAGCTATACCAAAAGTCAATGTTTCAGCTGAAGTGGCAGATGATGAGCAACCAGAGATTGACATCAGCGATGAAGAGTATCTACAATTTGATACTTCCAGTGTCCCAGTCATAGTCACGTTAACAAAAGTAAATCGAATCTCAGATCTCTTGATTCACATTGACATCTTCTTAGATAAAGTTAACTAGTTATGTACCATCGGTGTAAAATGCTTCTTCTTTGTTTTTCTAGGTGGGAGCACATTACATAGTTGATGCAACAGCAGAAGAGGAGTCCCAGATGAGCTCAGCTGTATCTATATCTGTGAACCGGGTAGGCCATATCTGTGGATTAACCAAACGAGGAGGGTCTGGGTTAGACCCGAGCGCCATCCTTGAGATGATATCTGTGGCCAAGAATGTAGCAGAGACTCTGATGAACAAACTTGATTCTGAGATTTCAGCTGCAGAAGCCTGCGAGGACGAAACTTGACAAGTCAATCCTTTCTGAGTTTCAGAGAATCAAAGGTTCAAGATCAAACATGTTAGCAAGGGATTAACCATATATGTATCTGTGGAAAATCTACATTTAAGTCATAACAGATTAGCTAATCAGATCATATTTCGTCTGTTCTAGTGTCCCATGCTTTGTGAGTTTAGGAAAAGTTGTAATCTTTGCCATTAGAATAACATTATATTTCATTAAGGGATTAAAGAAGAAAAGAAAAAGGTTGGAGTTGTCGTTGTTAAAGCATTGTTTCTTGGATCTCTGTTTAAAGTGGAAAGACATAACAAGTTACCAGAGGATTTGTGAAATTTTGGGAGATGAGGTCATCCAAATGGACTTGGGAAAAAGAGAAGATTAGTGGTCCGTGATTGAACCCAAAGGTCAGATGTGTTTAGGTCACGTGCAGCTTTGGGCTTTGGTAATGACTATGATACATTCAACTAACTCCCAATGCCTCCAATTTTACTTACTAGCTTCAGAGAAAAATAAAAACAAAGCAAAAGACAAATCCAAAATAAAGGAATTAAACGTACATTTGGATGGATTATCAATGTCATCTGTTGACTACTGCTATCTCACAAACATTGGTTTCCACATTCCATTGGATTTTTATTTCTATTGTGACTTGACTAACATAAACATAATTTCAAGTAATTAATCCGATGAAATTCTATCTGTTAAAATTTGGAATTGCTATATAAAA
>WJSH01007122.1:667-19645 GCA_009757365.2 Lepidium campestre | reverse complement strand
AAAACAAAAATCGTGGTACGGAGAGACGGTGGCGCGTTATGGCGGGAGAGGCGCGTGGAGTGAATTAAAAAAAAAAAAAAGAGAAAGAGCAAAAAAAAGAAAGGCACACTTTCACTTCGTGGACCCATTTGTCCCCTCTCCCCGACTCACATCTTCTTCTTCTTGTCTCTCTCTTCAAACCCTAAAATTCACGCATTTTGCACTGTAAGTTCGCTGAATCCCGTTCTATCTCTTTCTCTCTCTCTCCCCGTTTGTTTCCCGAGAAATCAAAAGTTTTCACTCAGATCAAAGCTTAAATTTCGGATCTCACAGCTGTCGCTTCGGTAGGTCTTTTGCTTTTTTCTTCTTCTTTTTTTTTCCTTGCTCATCAGTTTGGAGGATAAGGAAATTTCGTGTTTCCTTTTTCCTGATTTCACGATTTGTTATTTTGGTTTGAGATTGTGTAAAATGATTGTTGGCGAATTATATTGGGACTTTTGTGCAGAGGAGAGGATGAGCAGAGAACATCCTCCCGAGCCTCTTGATTTCTTCATCTGGACTGTTGAGGTAATTAATCAATCCCTCTTCTCATGTCTTTCATTTGCCTTGCAATCACTTTTTCAATTCACATCGCATGTTTCTTTGATTGAGCACTTCATTAGACTTGTTGTTGCAGAATCTTGTTATTAATTCAGCCTAATTCGATCTGAAATTCAACCTATTTTGATCTTAATTCAGCCAATCTAACCCAGAACTGGGTTAATTTGATATTTTTTCAGGTATGACCCTAGTTTGCCTATGGATTGTTGTTCTTATTGGATCCAATCACTCGGATTGATTCTTAAGAACTGAGACATGTTCTTTTTATTTACTTATTGGTTTTGTTCTCTTGGAATACTCTTGTGATTATTGAAATAACATATCCTGCCTTAATGGTATAACCTTTGATTGCAATTTACATCAGCCAAGCTCGGAGTTGCTATACCTTCACTTATTGAACTCCCACTAGTCGTCATTTAGTTTAGAATGTTACTTGACGTTGCCCTACTCCATGGGATTTGTGTTTGTTGATGTAAAATATACTCGGAAATGGTTTCACCTCAGGGTATAACAGTGTGATGTTCGCATGTGTCACCTGCTGATTTGCTTCTCAAGCAAAGAATAATTCCTGAAATGCGTTAATGCTGGATGGAGATTACTTGATGAAATTTGAAAATAAACGTATGCCTGAGACCAAAAATGGTTTGTTCGGCAAGAGATAGATAGAGTTAGTCCACTCATATGGAGTAGCTGGAGATTATGTGTTGCTGATTGGTTTTGTTTGTTCAGATGTCTACTATGGAATTTAAAGTCTGCTCGTTTGTGAAATATGTAGCATCTTGTGGATGAGAAGCTTGTTCTTTTTCTTCAGGATGTTGGATCTTGGCTCGAGGAGATAAATCTTGGGAGCTACCGCCAGATTTTCAAAGAAAACAGTGTCAATGGAGAATATCTAGAAAGTATGTCTGTGTTTACAACCGAGCAGATCCTTCATTTCATAAGAAGGCATCACATGAAGTGGGGAGACTTCATCACCCTCTGTAAAGAACTCAGAAGAATTAAAGGTTCCCCCCTCTCTCTCTGTCTTTATCGTTGTCTTGCCCTCAGCTTAAGTTGCTGCAGGAATTTGACTAAAGAAACAAATGTGTTTTTGACAGTGGCTTGCTTGAAAGGTGAGCAGAGAGTTCGACGGCCATGGTGGGCACCATCTTGTCTCTCAGTAGTCTTTGTTAAGGCAGCTAAACGCAACCGCCAGTCTCGTGTTGTATCTCTCAAGCTTGAATCTTGACATTACAGTTTGGCTGTTTATGTACGTACTTGTCTCTCTTCTCTTCTTTTCTTTTCCTTTTTTTTTTGGTTTGGGTTTGTTTGTGGCACATGCACTAGAAAGAAACAAACTCAAGCCAAAAAGCTTCTTGGCTTGGTAAAATCTTGCAAGGGAAAAAAAATATTATGCGTTTTGTACTTTGGTGTATACAAAGTTTGCTCTCAGATGTTTAATTATGTCTTGTGCAATATTTATGTGACAGATAATAGTGACTCATCCAAAGTATTAAATTTGATTAATGTGTAATGTGTAAATCCCCTGAAAGAAACTATATTTGTGAAATTGAGTAGTATTTTTTCCTCAGTCACTAAACATGTCGCAATGGTTTTGGACCAACTATCATAGTATCTACAATGGTAATCTATGTAATGGTTTTTTATAGATATGGTTTCTCTATAGAATGGACATGCTTAGTGGTACAGTTAGCTTCATCTTTCTTGCACTCACTTCAACTTGAATGGAAGTCATGTTTGTTGTATTGTCTAATCAACCATTGTCATGTCACCGCAGCTGGACATATCACATTTTTGGTTGGGTATCTTATACTGACTCACCTCTTTCGTGACCCAATCCAATAATACTGTGATTTCGATACATGTTTTGTTGGGTTATCGTTTGGATTTTGGTGTCTTTTCTTTTTGCACATTGTCTACTATTTAAAACAAGATGATATTTTATATCAGCCATTAATGATTTGATTAGGATCATCCTTTATTGATTTCGTATCTATATATACTATGTTTTTGTTCAATGTTTTTGTAATTGAGGAAACAAGCTTTAGAAATCCCTTACGTAAACCGAGACTCAAAAAAAGAAGAAAAAAAACTCTTTACCTCCAAATTTAATTCTAATAGCCGATTTTAAATCTTAACCCAATCTGGTTAGCTATAATTACTACACAGTCGAACCGGATTAGGTCGCAAGTCAGAGTAGTTTAACAAGATTACCGAGATTACCGAAAATGACGGAATTATCCTTATAAACCACCGGAGGCATCGCTGCTTGGCTTGAATTCTCGAAACCCCATTGGCCCAATTCCTTGTAAATGGCGAAATTACCCTTCGTATCCAGAAGCTTCGCCGTTGGCCCAGAAAAACCCTACTAAAACCCATTTGCTCGCCACTCGTCTCACTTTGCTGAGTCGTGCTACCATAATCATCCATTGTTTCTCTTGCGAGAGCTTTCACAAATTAGCGACTATGTTGAGGCTCTCTAAGCGTTCTGTCTCTACCTTCCTACGCTCCGGCGATCGAAGCTTCCGCGTTGCCGCTGCAGCTTCCATTTCCCCTTCTTCCACGGTATTCACTTCAGTTTCCCTCATGTCTTCGTCAATTTGGGTTTTGTTTCCCTCTGGAAATCGTTTACTTTTTGAATTTGAGTCTCCAAATGGCTTTCGTGTGATCGGATATTTGCCATTGAGATGTAACGAATAAAAATGGAAAGCATCTCTTAATTTCTCTGTCAATTTTGGCTACTTGGGTCACTAAAGAATTACTTACACTGTCACTCTGCTTTTTCTCGTCTTAGGATGTCAGGAGAAGTGACACTGAATCGAGATGGTACTCATCATCCTTAACCAATGGACAATCTAACAAAAGTGGGTCCTTGACTCAATTAAACCTGAAGACCAATTGGTTTATGGGATGCCGTAATGAATCCAGTGCAGCAGCATCAGACTCTTCCTCTCAGGCTCCTCCACCTGCTGAGAAATTCGAGTATCAAGCTGAAGTACGTATGATCTGTGTGTTTAGTCGGTTTCTTGTTTTTTTATCAAATTTGTGTGGGTCACTTATGTTGAAACAAACGGCAGGTTAGTCGCCTGATGGACCTTATTGTTAACAGCTTATACAGCAATAAAGAGGTGTTTCTTAGGGAGCTTATTAGGTATTCTTTCTTTTTCATCCTTTTGGTTTTGTTATGTCATTATTTAACGGACACATATTGGTAATCTGTATTTTACTTTATTTGTTGTTTAACAGCAATGCTAGTGATGCACTAGATAAGCTGCGTTACTTGAGTGTTACTGACCCTGAGCTTTCAAAAGATGCTGCTGATCTTGATATACGCATCTATGCAGACAAGGAGAACGGAATCATAACTCTCACGTAGGTCTTATACTTTCTGCTTTGCACGTATAAATTTCGTTTTGAGCAATGGTAAGTGGATAACTAATGTACTGTCATTGCTTTTCCCTTTGTCAGTGATTCAGGTATTGGTATGACACGGCAAGAAATAGTTGACTGTCTTGGGACTATTGCGCAAAGTGGAACTGCCAAGTTCATGAAAGCATTAAAGGTCTTACTGGTTTCTCTGATACTACTATTGCACCCAAAAAAATTCATGGAATAATTGGATCAACTAAGCATTGTTTTAAGAATTTCAGGATAGCAAGGATGCTGGTGGTGACAACAATTTAATTGGTCAATTTGGTGTGGGGTTCTATTCAGCATTTTTGGTTGCAGATCGGGTAAGTTTTTACGTTTTGACTGTAGATTCCGTTTATTGATATGCTCACTTCTCCACCTACTGAAGTCTACATACCTTTGTGTATTTTTAAAGGTAATTGTATCAACAAAGAGTCCAAAGTCTGATAAGCAATATGTATGGGAAGGAGAAGCAAATTCAAGCAGTTTTACCATTCAGGAAGAGACCGATCCACAGGCTCTCATTCCTAGAGGAACTCGTATTACTTTGCATCTTAAGGTTCGTGATGCTTTGATAATTATTTATTTAGCTCAATCCCAAGTATTTCTTCTCTCGTAAGACCTGACATTCTAATTTTTCTCTTTCTTTTTTCTTCCTGGTTCCCAATATAGCGGGATGACAAAAACTTTGCAGATCCAGAGCGGATCCAGAAGCTCGTGAAAAACTATTCTCAGTTTGTTTCTTTCCCTATTTACACGTGGCAGGAAAAAGGATACACAAAAGAGGTATAATCACCAGGATATCAGATATCTACTTTTGTGTTAACATATGTACTTTTGTGTTGGATACAACTAATTTCCTTCTTGTTGACTGCCTTTATATATTTGGTTCTTCTTTTTGCAGGTTGAGGTTGAGGATGATCCAACTGAAACAAAAAAAGATGACCAAACTGAGGTATAACTGCTTCTCTTTCCCTGCTCTGAGAAATATCTTGATCATCATCAAGAATATATCATATGAATATCAGCATCTGAAAATAGCTAGATGTGCAAGAGTAGTTGGCTTAGAGTTGGTGACTATATTTCCTGTTACAGAAGAAGAAGAAGACCAAGAAGGTTGTTGAGAGATACTGGGATTGGGAGCTTACGAATGAGACACAACCAATTTGGGTAAGGACTATGTGATGTATTTTGCGTGCACTCTAGATCAGCGTTGTAGAATCAATTCAAGAGTTTATATTATTGTATTGCAGCTGCGTAACCCTAAGGAGGTGACAACAGAAGAATACAATGAGTTTTACAGAAAAGCTTTCAATGAGTATTTGGACCCGTTGGCATCATCCCATTTCACAACAGAGGTGTGTTCGAGGAAAACCATTAAACAACCTGATTAGATTATCCTTTGTAAGACGATCCACAATAATATAATATTCTCTCTTATTGGCAATGCTCCTATTGTAGGGTGAGGTCGAGTTCAGGTCTATCCTTTATGTTCCACCTGTCTCGCCAATGGGGAAGGATGACTTGGTTAATCAAAAGACAAAAAACATAAGGCTCTATGTAAAACGAGTTTTCATTTCAGATGACTTTGATGGGGAGCTGGTGAGAAAATTTCCTTTTGGTGTGGTTCATATTTTTATAACCATCTGTATCCTTTCTAATTGTATTAATATCTAATTTTTGTGGTGTTTGATGTTGAGTGGACAGTTTCCACGGTACTTAAGCTTTGTTAAAGGTGTTGTGGACTCGCACGACCTCCCACTCAATGTGTCCCGTGAGATTCTTCAAGAAAGCCGTGTTGTAAGTGCTAGTATTAATGTTTATGCAAAGCCGTTAAGATATATCTTCTGTTAGTGAAATACTTTGTTAAATTTATGTTTTTGTATTGTCTCTCCAAGGTGCGGATCATGAAGAAACGTTTAGTGAGGAAGGCTTTTGACATGATTTTGGGCATATCCTTAAGCGAAAACAGAGAAGTATGCTTCATAACTCGTATTTTACCTTTGCATAAAATTTATCTGTTTGGTTACCTTAAGACAGTACTGCTACATTCTGGTGATGATTTTCCTGACGAACAAGGATGGCTGTGTTTACTTATGCAGGACTATGAGAAGTTTTGGGAGAATTTTGGCAAACATATAAAACTTGGGTGCATTGAGGACCGTGAAAACCACAAGCGTATAGCTCCGCTGCTTCGATTTTTCTCCTCCCAGAGTGAGACTGAAATGATCAGCTTGGATGAGTATGTTGAGAATATGAAACCTGAGCAGAAAGCCATTTATTACATTGCTTCTGACAGCATTACAAGTGCTAAGAATGCACCTTTCCTTGAGAAGATTCTGGAGAAGGGACTTGAAGTATGTGCTGTTCTGGGCCACGTTCTGTTCTTCCTTGCAAGTATTCCTATTAGCTCAGACATGATTGACATGCATTTCGTTGTCTTATGAATGTAGGTACTATATTTGGTAGAGCCTATTGATGAAGTTGCTATACAGAGCTTGAAATCTTACAAGGAGAAAGATTTTGTCGACATCAGCAAGGAAGACTTAGATCTAGGCAAGTGTCCAATGCAATTTCCTTGATACGCCATGTCAGGTCATTTCACTTTTATCGCATGATAATACATTCTGGTTATGATCTTGTAACTGACAGGTGACAAGAACGAAGAGAAAGAGGCAGCCGTGAAAAAGGAATTTGGGCAGACTTGTGATTGGATAAAGAAACGATTGGGCGATAAGGTTGCTAATGTTCAAATCTCCAACCGTCTTAGTTCATCGCCCTGTGTTCTTGTATCCGGTAAATTTGGTTGGTCAGCCAACATGGAGAGGTAAGATCTAACCTGTTTCTTAAGTAAGAGCTTGTTTTCTTTTATTGTTTTCCTCTGTGAACGAACATAGAATATATTATCCGACAGGCTGATGAAGGCACAATCAGCTGGTGACACAACAAGCCTCGAGTTCATGAAAGGGAGAAGGGTGTTTGAGATCAATCCCGACCATACGATTATCAAGAGTATAAATGTAAAGTCACTACATTGCATCACATGGCCTTGGCTATCATAGTAAATCTTAAGAGCCTTTAATTGATTATTGACTCTATTTTTCTTTCAACTCCGCAGGCTGCTTACAAAAGTAACCCAAATGATGAAGATGCAATGAGAGCCATAGATCTTATGTATGATGCAGCACTAGTTTCTAGTGGGTTCACGGTGCGTTCATTTACACATTTTCTTTTCTTGTCTTCAAACAACTAATGGAGAAGATTAGTAAAACCTTGTTTGTTGTTTATCAATACGTACAGCCCGAGAATCCGGCAGAGCTAGGTGGGAAGATATATGAGATGATGGGTACAGCTCTTTCCGGGAAATGGCCAAGCCCTGAGGTACAGCCGCAGCAGCAGATGGCACATTCTCACAATGCAGAGACGGTTGAAGCTGAAGTGGTTGAACCAGTTGAAGTGGATGGACAGAAATGAACAGAAGCATAATAGTATCTCTGTCGTGCAAAGATTCTCAATTCCTTTCATCACATTCTTCGTCCTGTGTTAGAAGTAGCAGCAAAAGTAGAACCCCAAAAAAGCAGTAGGCACATAAGCCAATGATAATCTATCTCTCTTTTCATGTTGGGAGAGATTAAGAACATTAAGCTTGTTTTTTGTTTGGTTTAAATTGGTACTCTTCGGTATAACTTAGTAACCCTTAAACAACTCGGTTGTAACTAGACCTTTTATATATCCGTTTAGAAAGGACTTTTGGGTCCTTATCTAACAAAGCTAAAACTATTTGGAAATAGGTGATTTTTAAAAAAATATAGGGGTTTTGTTTCCGTATGAATTGGGTTTGGACAGACGTTAATTAAAAAGTCAACGCAAGCCGAAGGTTACCGGCTGGTCAGGTCAATCGCGATAACGTTGACGACTGGCAGCTGTATGTCTTTTCTTTTTCTTTTGTTTTTATTTTATTAGAAGAAATAAAAATAAAATAAGTTTCCAATTCATCCTTTCCCTTTGCCTTTGGGTTCCTCGTCCCTCGTTCGTCCTCTGCGTCTCCAGTCGTCTCTCCGGTGGGTCCTTAATTTTCCGGTGAGTCCTTTCTCCAGCCTTTCTCTCCTTTTTTCGTTCTTCTGTTTCCTGCTTTTCTGTTTTCCGAGGAGGATACAGCAAAGTATTTGGATGTTTCCGTTGTTGAAGTTGGAGGCTGGTTCCGAAAATTCGTTGTAATACAGAGAGCCGATAACTTTCACGATCGAGTTGGTTACGCACTTTTGAGGGTTGATTCAGATTTATGAGAGTGTGTTTTGTGCTAAGTACTTGCTAGATTTTGGATTTTTGAAGATTCGTGTTTGACTTTTCTAGCGTTCAATCAACGAAGCAAATAGATTCGAACAACTTTCTTCCAGCTCCTGCTTGCTGTTGCTCGGTCCTATTTTCTGTGTTCACTAGTGATTGATCTCAGCTCAATTTGAACTTATGATGTAGTTATTGTCTGTCGGTGGATTTCTGTAGCGATAATGCCCGGTAATTAGGGTTTTTTTCTGATTTTAAGAACTCGTAATTCCATTTGATAAACAAGAAAAGACTCTCAGAACTTCGGTTAGTCACCAACCGTAACTGTGTAGTGAAATGTTTCTGACTACATTTCGCTATGAAAATTATGATTGTTTTAAGGTCATATATGCATCATCTAGATTGTCTGGTTTCACATGTATATCTGTTTATTATTCTTTTTGCAGTGTTGTGTGTTTAAAAAGAATTTTACTTTACTTTTTTTTGGATTGTTTTTAATATCTTGCGATGAAACTTGACTTCGATATTATCTTGGTGTCTGCAGCACCAAATTGATGGGCACATCATCTGGCTCCAATCTTCCTCACCAGATGCTACCTCCACGACAGCAACTACAAACTTCTCTTTCACTTGTATCTTCGGATCCCCACTTGTCACGATCTAATTCTGGCATTGTGCGTGAATCACCAGCTGAAAGTGCGAGCTCTCAAGAAACTTGGCCAACCTCAAAATCTGTTATGGGAACGAAGACAGAGAGCGGAAAGACAGGGCCTGACTCTCATGAGCAACGTGTGATCCGCCATGTTTCTATTGCCGATAAGGTATCACTACGGGATATAGCTAGAGAGAGAGTGGACATAGTCGCTGAGAGAATGCACAGATTACCAGAAGAATATCTCGAGGAGTTAAAGAACGGCCTTAAGGCTATCCTTGAGGGAAATGGTGCGCAACCTATAGATGAGTTTATGTTTCTGCAGAAGTTTGTCCAGACAAGGTCTGATCTAACTTCAAAGACACTTGTCAGGGCCCATCGAGTGCAGCTTGAAATCCTTGTAGTTATAAATTCTGGAATTCAAGCATTCTTGCACCCAAACGTCAACCTCTCTCAAACATCTCTCATCGAGATCTTTATGTACAAGAGATGCAGGAACATAGGGTGCCAAAACGAACTCCCGGCTGATGGTTGTCCTTGCGAGATCTGCGCTAATAGGAAAGGCTTCTGCAACCTGTGCATGTGTGTGATCTGTAACAAGTTTGACTTTGCGGTCAATACATGCCGCTGGATAGGGTGCGATGTTTGTTCTCATTGGACTCATACGGATTGTGCAATCAGAGATGGAGAGATTTCAATGGGAATCTCTGCCAAGAGTGTATCTGGGATGGGAGAAATGCTGTTCAAGTGTCGAGCATGCAACCATACGTCTGAGTTGCTGGGCTGGGTTAAAGATGTGTTTCAGCACTGTGCACCAAACTGGGATAGGGAATCTTTGATGAAGGAACTCGACTATGTGAGTAGGATTTTCCGTGGAAGTGAAGATACAAGAGGTAGGAAACTATTCTGGAAGTGTGAGGAACTTCTTGACAAGATTAAAGGTGGACTGGCGGAGACAACAGCTGCCAAGTTGATACTTATGTTTTTCCAAGGTAAACCTGCTCCCCTACTGTTATATATGTTATATAATAAGGGTTACTCTTTTAAGTCTTAACTATATTTTGGTTTGTGAAGAAAATGACTTGGACTCTCCAAAGAGCATTGAAAACGGAGAAGGTGGAGGGATGATAGCACCTCAAGATGCATGCAGCAGAATTGCTGAAGTTGTAAAGGAAACACTGAGGAAAATGGAAATAGTGGGTGAGGAAAAGACAAGGATGTACAAGAAAGCCCGAATGGGGCTTGAGGAGTGCGAGAGAGAGTTGGAAGAGAAAGCCAAGGAAGTGGCGGAACTGAAGATGGAAAGGCAGAAGAAGAAACAACAGATAGAAGAGGTGGAGAGGATAGTGAGGCTGAAGCAAGCAGAGGCAGAGATGTTTCAGCTAAAAGCAAACGAGGCGAAAGTGGAAGCAGAGAGATTGGAGAGAATTGTGAAAGCGAAAAAGGAGAAAACGGAAGAGGAATACGCGAGTAACTACTTGAAACAGAGGCTGAGTGAGGCAGAGGCTGAAAAAGAGTATCTGTTTGAAAAGATAAAAGAGCAGGAAAGTGGTGGAACTGGTGGTGAGGCGTCACAAGCGGTGATGTACACAAGGATCAGAGAAATGCTTCATGGATACAGTGCTTCATCTCCAAGAGTGGATCCAAGATCAAACCAGCGGAATATTTTCAGATCCAATCCTTAGATGTGTTTGTAATGTTGTCTTTGTTTGTATTAAAAATCTTCTAATTAAGGTTGGATTTCTGCGTAAAGCATTGTGGTCGTTGTATTCAAGTTTTGCACAGGATTGTTTCTGTGTTGAGACCAAAGCTTCCACGCAGTGTTGCCATAGTCTCATGAGTCATGACACTCGGATTTAGAGAAATGCCAATATCATAGTCATTTTGTGATTCATTTTTTTTTCCGTCTCGGTTCAAATCAATTATACAGACCAAACCAATTTAGGGGAAATAGGATTTCAATTTTCAATTTAGGGGGAAATAGGATTTCAATTTCTAATTGAGGGAGAAATAAGATTATAACATTAATTGTCTTAACTAACCAGTGTCGAGACCAAGATGAACTTCAAGATAACCAACGGTTACAATATAGCTACTGTCCAAATTATCGAGTTTGACGTTACGGTACTCATTATGCATTAGCATTTGTTATCTTTGGTAATGATGTACTTGCTCGACCAATAAAGAAACCATCAGTATCACTTAAATGTACACAGAACAAATCCAAATTCAGAAACGTAGCATGTTGATTATGTTGAGGAATACATAAATCCAGACGAAACTCAGGATCTTCGTTAGTTGTCACAACCTTTGTTCCGTGTTGATCATTTTCGTTTGTCCAAGCTTTCACTTTGTAAGTTAAACCAGCAACGGAAGCAACTATTATCAGAAATAATAGTCATTTTGTGATTCATTATGATTTTGATAAATTTTATTTTGATAAAATCTTAATTCAGTGTAATCATGTAAGCAATAATATCTACACCGACTTTAGAGAAAGGAAACGTTTTGCCCAGATAGATATTTCATATTCGTTATTTACAATAAGGTCCTAATTAATTGGTTATAACTCGATTTGATTTCTCACGTAGTCACGTGGCAAAAAGTGAGGAATCGAAATGTTTAGGGTCAATTTTGTAATATCGTGGAAACTAAACGCGTACAAACTGATTGATAAAGGAATCCTCGGCAAGGCTTTTATCTACCATCCTTTTGTTTTCCCGTCAACCCAGAAACAAACCCTAAAGTGTCCGATTATTGACAGAGCTCGTCGGATCCAAAACTTCGAATCGTACTTTCTAACTAAAGATGTTTCTATCGCCTGGCCATTCTCCGCGGCAGATTTCCTCGCCATCACCGTCTTCTTATTCCGATGATTCCTTCCGATCGACACCTCGCAGTTCCTCCTCGGAGATCACCCCTCGGAACCCTAGAAAGCGGATGAGAGTTCTCGATGAGGACGCGTACGTTGAAGCGGTTGAGAAGATCATCGAGCGCGATTACTTCCCTGATATATCTAAGCTTAGGGATCGGCTCGATTGGATCCAGGCGGTGAAAACCCGTGACCCCATTCAAATACGAGATGCTCAATTGAAGATTATCGAGAGGCGTGGAAAGAAAGCCCATCATCATGTTGGTGATACCGAGGGTAAAACTCAAACCCCTGGATCTACTTTTTTGAGAAATTTCACGCCTTTAGATGAATTTGATGGTAAAACTCCTAGAACTCCTGGAGTGTCTGGTAGAGAATTTCCTGGTGGTGAAATTGGTGCCGATGATGGAGATGGAGATGTAGATGTTAATATGTCCTTAGATGAGTTCTTTAGGAGATATACAAGTGAGGATAATGATAGCTTTTCGAAGATCCTAGAGAAGGTAAATAGGAAGAAGAAGGAGAAATACGGATTTCTCCTTGAAGGTGAAAAGGAGGATGGTAAATTGATTGAGGATGTAAAGAGAGATAGGATCACAGATGGGTATGGTACGTCTGATCAGCCACCGAGCACCTTAGAAGGGTGGAAATATACGGCGAAGAATCTTCTCATGTACCATCCAGCTGATCGCGGTGAAGCGCCATTAACCGAAGAGGAAAGGGCTGTGAGATTACGTGGATTGACTAAGGAGATAGTTAAAGGGAACACTCGTTTTCATGGGAAGACAATGGATTCTAGGCCAAGAGAAGATGGTTCTGTTGAAATTCTCTACACCCCAATCGCAGGTTCTTCCCCCATGCATATCTCAGGTAGGGACAGAGACAAATCTAAGAGGTATGATTTGGATGATCTAAGGAAAACCCCGAATCCTTTCTATGTGGAATCAGATAAGCGGGCAGATAATGGGTATAGTTTTGTTAGAACGCCTTCTCCTGCACCAGGTCTTGATGAATCACCCTTTATAACATGGGGTGAGATCGAAGGTACACCGATGCGATTAGATCCTGAGGATACACCTCTCGATATTGGTGGTAGTGCTGATGGACCGCACTACAACATTCCATCTGCACCTGCAAGAGATGTAAGGGCACATTCTTTATCAAGGGATGCATCACGAAAACTGAGAGAGAGATCAAACAGTATGTTCAAGAAACCTCCGTTGCCATCTCCTCATCGAAGTGGAAGTGCAAGTCCTAATGTTAGAACATTGTCACCTGCTGCTCAGAAGTTTTTCAGACGGGCAATAGCGAAGTCATCTTCTACTGTTGATGAGAGCCTTCGTGCAAGTTATCGTGGAGCAAGTCCAGGGTCTGTGACTCCTAAGAGTGTAAGAAGTGTTTCGAGATTTGGCAAAGATGGAACCACCTCGGCAGACTTAAAGTCACCTTAACGGTGCGAATGTTATGATTATTTGATGTTGTATGCTTCGGCACTCATAGAGGCAACAAATAACTTGTACTACATAAGCTTGTGTTAAGTGCTCCTAACACTTTTGGAATTTGTTACTATCTATCTTACCTGTAATTTTTTTCTCCTACCGCACTTCAGTATTATCACATCATCATAATATCATCAACTAAAGCTGTGGGTTTATGCTACATCTGTCGCCTCTATCAGCACCCTTTTTGTACCCTAAAGATCCCTTTTCACTGATGGTGGATCAAGGAAAAATGCTTCTTACAGCAGAACATTGCAACGATGGAGCAATGCGACCCTTACAACCAAGTAACAGGTTGTATCGATCAGGCCATACCAATAGGTTGGTTCGGGTATTCAGTAAAGTAAGAATTAATGAGAAAACTTAATGAAAATCGCCAGTAGAAAGCATGAGAGCTGGAACAGAAGATAGAGAGAAAGCATCAGGCTTATATATCAAAATTTACAAGGGCATCACAAGTGGTTTTGAACTCATTTTATTAGGGCATACAGGCAAACGAAGAAAAAAAGAACAAAGTTTCACTATCATATATGTTACTGTTTTCATAGCAATTACAGTTAGATCATAACAGCAACTGTCTCTACACAAGATTTAGCTCTTGCCTTGTCAGAATCCAAGACTTTCTTTGAAGCGTTAATGACAATTTGATTAGTGATGTAATGCTTGCGACAAACGGGCATATAGACATCTGCTCCACCGATGAGCTCAGTTCTAGTGTCACAAGTCTTTCTCAGAGTGAAGAAAGCTTTCTGTCCACAAACCTCACACCGTGCAGTTAGCTTTGTCACAGAATCAGCTATTGGTATAATGTCAAGTACAGCACCAAAGCTCCTTCTGCATATGCAAAGATCACATTCGCAATTTGACAATCAGTCAACAAAATTACAAGTTACGTATTAAGTCACACAGCTTTGTCAATAGATTCAAGCACCTTAAATAGTCACCGTCTAGGCCTGCAACAATCACAATTTTGCCATCATCATCAGCAACTTTGCAGCAAAACTCATAAAGATCTCCAAAGAACTGAGCCTCATCAATACCAATCACATCAAGCTGCCGATAATTTTGAGAGTAAACACAAACAAACAAAAATCAACAAATTTGAGCATTTTTAATTCCCAAAATATGGAGAAGCCATAGATTTAGTTACCTTGTTATAAGCATCTAGTCCGAATTTCTCAGGAAAAGACATTAGATCTGGAAGAGCCCAGCAAGGGAATCCAATTCCATCATGTGTCACCACCGAATCTTTGGCGTATCTCGTATCCTTACTCGATTTCAGCATCGCAACACTTCTGCTTAACGGAAAGACGAAATCAGATCTCTAAATCTTGAAAATTAAAGACTATGGAGATGGTCTAAGTTTGTACCTTCCGTCGCTGATCTCTGACTTGATTCGACGGAGGAGAGAGGTCGACTTCCCAGAAAACATAGGACCCATGATAACATGAACAGCGCCGGACCCACGAAGTCCCTGCTCTGATAAAACATCTCCGGCCAAGTCATTGTCGAGGGTTTTGAGCAAAAACGAAGCTTTGAGAGTCGTCATAGCAGATGATTTGGGTATGGGTGTGGGAATTGAAAAAGGAGAAAGATTTTAAACACGATTTTGGTTTTAGGTAGTGGTGGTGAATAGCTAGCTTATCGAAAATAAAAATATATAAAGAGAGATCCAGAGGTTGAAGAAGAATGAAAAGTGTCGGAGAAGATTTGTCAAAGATAACAACTTTTAGTGGGAGCTTTTCAAATTTTGGAGGGAAACTTTTTTAAGGCGAATTTTCAGGGAATTTTGACACTCTTTTCATAAAGCCGAAATACTAATAAAACGAACCTATAGTATTCAAAGGCCTTGTTAAGCCCAAAAACCTTAGGCTTTTTAGGCCCAATTGTGAACATGTTCGTAGGCTTCTTCAAGTGTTCCATATGCCACTAATTACACAACGTCTCAAGCTTCTTCGAAGTTGCACGTTAAGCTACATATGTTTATGTTTTGCTTGAAGTGATTTTTGGATCAGCTAAATTAAAGTCCAATTGTTGTTGCTCACCAAATTGGGAAGACTACGAACAAATATTCATTTGTGTTACCAAATTAATAGGTTGAGACTCCATCTAGTTGTTGACGTAAACTCAAATCAACGAACATGCTCATATCTATAGATTGTAAATTTATGTAAATAAACATCCTTAATTTACATTTTTAAAAAGTTCAAAAAATTATTAAGACAAGAGTAAATTAAGGTGTAATAAATAGATTGGATTGAGGATTTCCTTACAAAAGATTGTATGTAGAAACTTAAAAAAAATGACCCAATAATGTAACTCCTATATATACAGACATATCTTCTTCTTTGCACACCCAAAAAGCCTTTGTCTTTCTATCTCTACAACTCTCTCTCTCCTCTCTTTTTCTCTCAATCTTTCTCTCTATCTAGAGGCGCGTCCCTGCGCGTAGTCAGTATGTTTTTATTGACGCCATTGAAATTGGGTTAAATCGGGTTGAATCAGATTGAATAAATCAGCTAATTTGTATTGCTACTTTTTCTTTTTTTTTTATTGTTTCAATCTTCTTTCATTTCTTCTGGGGAAGGGGAAGGGGCAGGTTAAATTATGCCCTCTATTCAAATCGTGCCTATCCTCAGATCTTAGTGTTTTCTATACGAGATTCGGCATCTGGGTTTTTATCTGATTGGTGGGTTTTCTATATATCTGCTTTTGATTCTTTGATCTCAGATTTCCTCTTCTTCTCTGATTGCTTTCCTCAATCTGTTCTCGTTTTCGATCAACTCTCCTACAGATTCTCTTTTGTTTTGTCTTCCTTTTTCTCTAGATGAAGGATCTGTTGTTTTCTAGATTCAATCCCACATACGAAATCTGAATTTGATTTACGTTTTCATTATAAATATGTTTCCTTTTGATCAGATTTTGAGAACCGATTGACATCTGATTAATAACCAAAAAGCAAAACTTGTTGTATGATCTGCCAGATTTTCATGACCAATTGCTGAAAGCCAATTTCCTGTGTGCAGAGCAAAATGCAATCGGATAATGGAAAGCTTTTCATCGGCGGGATATCTTGGGACACCAATGAGGAACGTCTCAAGGAGTATTTCAGCAGCTTTGGAGAAGTGATCGAGGCTGTGATCTTGAAAGATCGTACCACTGGTCGTGCTCGTGGTTTCGGCTTTGTAGTCTTTGCTGATCCTGCTGTTGCCGAGATTGTTATAACTGAAAAGCATAGTATTGATGGGAGATTGGTATGTTCACTCTTCTCGGTTTTGATTTTGTACAATGTAACTTGTTCTCGAGGCTTCGTTATGCACTTAAGCTTTCAAGAGTTACACTTTGCTCTCATTTAGTTACACTTTTGCAATGAATAATCACTTCCTTGGTGCTTTGATTGAACTTATGAGAAGAAATTATCGATTTTGGTACATGAGTATAGCTTCTTTCCTTTTTTTTCATTTTTCAAGCTGTTCAATCTTTCGCAGGTTGAAGCCAAGAAAGCTGTTCCGAGAGATGACCAAAACATGGTAAATAGAAGCAACAGCAGTAGCATCCAAGGTTCTCCCGGTGGTCCAGGTCGCACAAGGAAGATATTTGTTGGAGGATTACCTTCTTCGGTTACAGAGAGCGATTTCAAGACGTATTTTGAGCAGTTTGGGACAACTACGGATGTGGTTGTTATGTATGACCACAACACACAAAGGCCTAGAGGTTTTGGGTTCATAACTTACGATTCCGAGGAGGCGGTTGAGAAAGTACTGCTCAAGACATTCCATGAACTTAATGGTAAAATGGTTGAGGTTAAGCGAGCTGTTCCAAAGGAGTTATCTCCAGGTCCAACTCGCAGCCCACTTGGTGCAGGTTACAGCTATGGAGTTAATAGGGTCAATAACCTTCTTAACGGATATGCTCAAGGATTTAGTCCTGCTGCAGTCGGAGGCTATGGACTTAGAATGGATGGTCGGTTCAGTCCTGTTGGTGCTGGAAGAAGTGGGTTTGCAAATTTTGGTTCTGGCTACGGGATGAATGTGAACTTTGAGCAGGGATTACCCACAGGGTTCACAGGAGGTACTAATTTTAATGGGAATGTCGACTATGGCCGAGGAATGAGCCCGTATTACATTGGTAACACAAACCGGTTTGGTCCTGCGGTTGGCTATGAAGGAGGCAATGGAGGAGGAAACTCATCCTTCTTCAGTTCTGTTACACGGAACCTATGGGGAAACAACGGGGGTCTTAACTATAACAACAACAATACAAACTCAAATTCCAATACATACATGGGAGGATCATCAAGTGGAAACAATACCCTTAGCGGTCCATTTGGCAGTTCAGGAGTGAATTGGGGTGCTCCTGGAGGACCAAACAATGCTGTTAGTAATGAGAATGTGAAGTTTGGTTATGGAGGAAACAGTGAATCTGGTTTTGGGTTGGGAACTGGTGGATACGCAGCAAGAAACACAGGAGTTAGCAAGGCAGCACCATCGTCTTCATTTTCTTCTGCCTCAGCAGCCAACAACACAGGTTACGATGCAGCAGGACTTGCAGATTTTTACGGAAATGGTGCAGTTTATAGTGATCCCACATGGAGATCACCTACTTCTGAGGCAGAAGGGCCTGTTTTTAGCTATGGTATTGGAGGAGGAGGCCCCTCTTCAGATGTTTCAGCTAGAAGTTCATCTCCAGGTTATGTTGGCAGTTACAGTGTGAACAAGAGACAATCAAACAGAGGTATTTCGATTTCACACTAATCTTTGCTTTAACACGTTAATTTTATGCCTAAAGAATGCCATGAGCTTGTTGGTAAAGAAATAGAATAGGAATGGAACCTTAAAGTCTTCTTTTAAAGTCTTAGAGGCAAATAATGTAACTAGAAACCAAACTCCTAAGAGAATAAGTTTTCTCCTTCAGCTAAAAGCGATACAAAAAAAAAACCCAAAAGTCTTCCCTCGGTTGATGACCAATAAAGCCTCCAAAGCTCTCTCTAGTGGTGATGATTATCTCAAACGAAACCTCATCCCTATTAATACTAGGAGGTAAAAGCCTAGAGAGTTTCCAATTTAATTATCCTCTTCTTCTTTGGGGAATAAACACACCATCGTTTAGGGTCTTGTACTAATGGTGATCTAGAGTTTGTAGAAAACATGTCTCTCCCTATCATTAGTAAATTGGCTTTTCTTCTGACACTTGCATGCATACATAATGCTAAAAAGCAGTAGCCTTTCTGCATTTTTACTGTCATTTAGTTCATCAGTGATCATTTACGGTGTCTTAGACATGCACTCATGGAAGTAGGAAACTAATTAGGATACACCAGAGTCTCTGGGAAGTCTAAGAAACTTGTGATAAAGAAACCCAACAGCATGACTTGTTCTTGTAGCTCTTATACTTTTTCTCTGAATTATTTCTCTCTTTTCGGCTTTGTGTTGCAGGAATTGCTACTTAGTACAATCGTTTTTGTTTTACCACGATATTGTAGGCGAGCCATCACGGTGAACGATCTGTGTCTTTTGGCGAATCTTTTAGATTATCTTCTCCTTTATACAAAGCCCATGAGGACGAAACTTGATCATATCATCATCACCTTAGAGCTAACCAGAGAATCCTGCAGATTTTTCTGTCATGGTTTGGTTTTCTAAATTCTTTGTTCCTCCTAGGCGTTTTCTGCTTTTTTCTTT
>WJSH01007102.1:212389-223353 GCA_009757365.2 Lepidium campestre | reverse complement strand
GCAATGCTTATCAAAAATGAGAAATAAAGATATTGTATTCTTTTTGCTTATACATAATGAAAATTGTAAAACACAATGATATGCATCAAAATTCAAAAGATTACAAATGTGTAGTATTTTATAACTAAACAAGAAAATCTTGAAAACTTGACAACAAAATTTTGCACTAAAAGAGACACATTTAATAAACGGTCATATGATTAATAAGTTTCCCTAAAAATATATTAGTATATGGGTTAGAAATTTTGTTTTAATTTGGAGTAATTTGTAATGGGTTTAATGGGGTTAAAAAAATTTCAACAGAGTTAAATGATCATTAACAAATCTGTTATAGTTGACTAATTTCAGTTTTAAATAGGCAAAGTCAACAAAAATTTGTATTTAATTTGATAAATAATGAAATTCGTGTTTAATTTGACCATATTTTTTTTCTTTTCAATAATTGGATCGACAATGCACGATCTATAAGTTAATGTAAAAGTAAAATTGTTGTATATATATATAGATGATATCAAATGTTGTAATATACATAAGTTTTCTCACAATAGTGTAGGAAGTTTTTGTCTTAGTCTTTATAGAAATTTTATAATAATTATTTTAACTATTCTCAATATATATTATTTAGATCGTAATTTAATATTTTATTTTATCATAGCTATCACCAAAATATGTTTACTGTAAACAACGATAGATTTACTAACTATCTTCAAAATTTGTTATAATCGTCTTATTTTCCTTTTATCATAACTATCGTAAAAATAAATTTACTACAAATGATAAAATTTAGGGGGTTTCTTCAAGGTATGATTTAGAAATTCATCTAAGATTTGTAAATTTTTTCATTTTAAAATCATAGAAAGTGAATTTTTCAAATTCAACTCAAAATAACAAGTATTTTGTAAGGATTTGAGTCTTTGTATTTTAAAGGGAAATCCACAATCAAATCTACTCAAATCCATTAAAATAACAAATACATACTCAAATTCATAAGTTTGAAGAACTGGTGATTTTAATTAAGATTTATAAATGATATAACCAAAAATGGGTGATTTTGAGTAGGATTTACAAATGACATAACCAATAACACATGATTTTAAATAGGATTTGAAAATCAATGCTTGAAAAACACATGATTTTGCAAGGATTTCTAAATCTATTAAAATACCACCTTGAAGAAACCCCCATTAGAGAAAATTGTATAGAGTTTCACTTTCGAATAGTTTCTTGTAATTTAAATTAAAAATTGATGTTTTGGCTCTTAGAGGGGTTTATTGGAGGGTGGATTTGAATGAATTTAGAAATTCTTGCAAAATAATGTGTTATTCAATCATTGATTTTCAAATCCATATACAAATAACGTGTTATTCAAACATTGATTTTTAAATCTAAATCATGTATTATTCAAGCATTGATTTGTTAATACTATTTAAGATCACCCCTTATTCAACATTAAGGGGGACTTATTCAATTATGATTTCTAAAGAGTTTAAATGACCAAAATAATTATAAATACTAGTGAACTCTTACAGAATTAAGGAATCTTATAGACTTTCTTACATTTTTTTTATCAAAACTTTATACACAATCTCACATAATCTTACAAACTCTCATATACTCTTATGTACTCGAATATAATATCAAACTCTTTCATAACATATTATTGTATAATCTTATTAATATAATTTTGTTGAGTTTTGAATTTGTATTTTTGTAGATATTATTTTTAGAATTTTGTATTTTTTAATTATTTGTTACTATCTTGCTTTTAAATTTTTGTGAATAAAATTAATTTTTTTATATATTCTATTTTATATAAAAATTTGTTTATTTTTGGATTTCAAATATATGTTATCATTAGTTCATATAGTTTGACAAAAAAAAAAAAAATTATTTCATATCATTTTTTTTTGTAATAATTATATTTAGTTATATATTATTTCATTTTCATTTTACTAAAAAAAAATTTATTTTCTAAGAGAGATATGTATTTTAAGAAATAACTTCAAAATCTTGGAATAACACCTAAAATTTTGAAAGACTCTTTCTATATACAAAAAGCTTTGAAATTGACAAACCAATAACACTAAACTTTAAAAAAATTATAAAGTAATTTACATTCATTTTATTTGAATAACACATGACTTTGAATGACTATTTAAAATTTTCTATCGAATAACACATGACTTTTAATAATTGTAGACAAGATTTTAAAATATCAAAACCAATAACACACAACTTTAATAAACTCTTTAAAAGTCAAAGTTAAATAACATCAAACTTTAACAGATTTATAACTCTTTATAAATCATAGAACCAATAAACCCTCCTAAAGATTTGAGGATGAATTTGATTTTATAATGAATTTGAGTGAATTTAATTTTAAAATCACCCATTTATCATGTGATATTTTGTATGTAAACTAATCTCCTCTTGGGGTGTTTTTGGATCCGTTTTAAATAATATATTTTGTTGAAAACAAAAAACAAGATTTCCATTTTTTTCTACACCATATTGAAAATGACACTTCTCTTAAGATACTACTGCAATTTTGTTTCAAATTTTAGGCATTCAGATTCCTGGAATCTTTAGTGAAGTTATTAAAAGTGTTTTTATTTATTAACTGTCGATTTGATTTTAGCCAATTAAAATTTTTGTTTGAGAACTAAGCTCTAATATTTGGCAGATTGTGGAAGCATGGATTCAAGTGGTCAACCAGACACTATCGAATCTACCAAATGCAATTTGATGAGTTACAAAACTCATATGTGTCAAAATATAACTCTTAGTAAAATATATCTAATTTACGTTGGTTTGAAGAATGGTCGTATTGGTTTCTAAGAGAACCTATAACTCATTTGATGAATGACCAACTCTTATAGATTAAAATAAACTCATACTAAAAGTATATCTTGAAGACGAACATAGCTATCTCCCAAAGAAGCCATACCCATATGATTCCTATTGGTTTGAAAAAGTACCTTATTGGTTCCAAGAGGAACTACTGTTCATAACCACATAATTTACTTCACTGTGTATAAAACTTTCTCGGGTCACAGAAGAAACCACCATAAGAAGGATCATAAGTTGAAGAAATCCATATGGGTATGACTTCTTAATAAGCAAGTTATGATCCTTATGAAAATATGCTTTCCTCTGTAACCCAAAAAGGTTTTGTACAGTGAAACAAATTTGTTGTTGTGAACATTTTGGTTCCTCCTGAAATTAATTGGTTTCTTTCTCAAATCAATAGAAATAATATGGGTGTGGCTTCTTTGGGAGATAGCTATGTTCATCCTCAAGATATACTTTAGTATGAGTTTATTTTGATCCATATGAATTGATCATTCATCAAATGAGTTATAGGTTCTCTTATGAAACCAATATGACCATTTTTCAAACCAACGTAAATCAGATGGATTGAGTTTCTCTTAAAGAAAGGTACATAAAGCGCATTAAGATTTTTCTTGGTTTTTGTTAGTAGTAAAGCGCATTAATTAATTTTCATTGTAGAGTTTGTAGAGGTTTTTTTTAATATTATGGCATTAATCATCGAACAGAGTGGCTGCAAAACATAACATAGGAGTGTTTGAGGAAGTAACTAAAGGTTGTGGTTATTAGAAACTTTCGTTTTCGCTTGAGCGAGTTTAATGTGTTGTACTATTTGATTTATCTAGGACTGATCATGATGAATTCTATGGTCGTGAGCCTATCTCTGGGTTAGAAAAAGCTGAGGTTTACGGGCGGAATGGACCGGAGAAAGATGAAAGGAAAATGACTCGTTTTTGAACCTTGATACTGTAGACATCTTTACAAAATATACAACTTATTGTGGCCAATGTGTGTTATTCTGGGTCATTATTGTTAATGTGATGAGAGTTTGTAGTAGGAAGAATTGTATTTACTCTCAGAATAATGCTTAGGGTTACATACATATTTATAATAGAGTTATGTCTTAATCTAAATAGACACAAATATATACAAATATTATTTATCATAACTACAGAATATTCACAATAATATTTAGGATCCTCTAGATACTTCTATACGGCTTCTCAAGCTTAAGGTGGTTATGGAACGAAGCGGAATTAGCGATTTGAGATTGACAATAGAATGCTAACGTGAAGTGGTAGGGTGATGGTGTTTTTGTTGAAGTGAGACGAGCGATGGTGTCACCGACGAAGCATGATGGAGGTGGTGGAGTGGTGTTGGACTTGATGGACAAGAGTGTTGAAACGAAATGGTAGAGAGGAATTTCGTTGATGGTTGTGATGATGGAGAAGCTGTTGGCTTTGGAGGAGACAAAGAACATAGATGAAAAACATGATATTTTTTTCTTTCCTAATGAAATAAATGTAAAATAAAATAAAAATAAAGGTTTTAAGAAGCACTCATGCTTGATGGGACGTTGTAAACTCTCTCTAGGAGGGTGATTCCCGGTGGCTATGTGATCGGAGTTCGACGGTGATCATTGGCGACTTTCAGTGTATTTTTTGACGAATCTTCTTCTCGCGGTCGGAGTACAAGACGTGACAAGGTACGATTTTTTTATTTCTGTTGAACTATATAATGATGATTTCAGGTGATGATTGTGGTGCTAAAGATGACGATAGCGAGGTATTGGTCCAATCGTTGGTTGTGTGATTTTTGTTCGGAGGAGCTTGGGTCTTTTTCTCTGTCAATGTTATCATGATTGGGTTATTTTCGGCTCCGTTTGGAATTTGCTATTTACGTCAAAGAGCAATGGAGTAATGGTTATTGGGATTTTGGTTCACATGGATTTGGAGTTCTCTTATTGTTTATGGTGGGGACTTCACGATGATTTTAATCGTTTTCAATATAGTCAATTTGGCAAAGGATTATTACCATGTATGAAGCAGGTGAAGGTTAGGTTTTGGATTGTTGGTTCAAAACGTTCAAGGATTCAATGGTGTTTAGATCTAATGGGTCAAGTTCTTAATCAAGTGCTCATTGTGGAACAATATGTTCGTAAGGTGTTTCAAGTCCAGAAGAATTTATTTTTCGATTCTCATTATCTTTATTGGATTTCAGGAAGCTTTTGGTTTCAAAAGGTTTTTTGGTTTTATTGGTTTAAGTGGTTTTTTGTTTCAGAGTTTGGTTGTTGTGTGTTCATGAGACAATGGAAGGAGGAGCAATAAGGATTGATGCAAGGGTAGACTTTTTAAATTTAAGAGTATTGTTCAGGTATCTGAATTGGTCTTTGGATCGTAACAACTTTATCTATCATGCGGTTTTGAGTTTTAAAATTCAAATTCAAATGAGAGATTTGTTAAGGGAATTATTGGAGAAAGGGAAACATGGGGATAAGGGGAAGAAAGGCGATGTGCATAGGGGTCGAAGGTGTCGCAACATTAGTGACGATTTAGTATATTTTTAATGATTAATAAAATATTAAGTTGGAATTGTCAGGGCATTGGTAACTCGGTTTCGTTAGGTTTTCTGAGCGATCTTTTACGTTGTAATAAGCCCGAAATAATTTTTCTTATATGAGACTAAGAAAAATAATTTTTATATGGATCGTTTATCATCATCTTTGGGTTTTGATGCACTGATTATTGTGGACCCAAGTGGGGGTTTGGCATTAATTTATTCAAGTCATTTAAATATTAATGTTATTTTTAAAAATAAAAATATGATTAATATTGATTTGTTGATTAATGGGGTCCAAGTTTTTCTCTCTTTTATTTATGGTGATCCGGTTCGTCATTTATGTCCGAATGTTTGGGAATATCTTTCTCGTTTTGGTTTATCTCGGAGTGGGCCATGGATGATGTTGGGTGATTTTAATGAGTTGTCTGGGAATCATGAGAAACATGGAGGTCAAGTGAAGAGTTTTGCTTCTTTCCAACCTTTTTTGAATATGTTAGGTTATTGTGGTATGTCTGAATTTCCGTGTCTTGGGAATGTCTGGTCTTGGCGGGGTAACATGCATAATTCTGTAGTTCAGTGCAAGCTTGATAAAACTTTTGGTAACGGGGATTGACATTCACTTTTCAGGGACAGTGTGACATCTTATCAAAACATGATTAGGTCTGACCATAGACTTATCATTGTTTCTCTGAAAGGTTAAAGTTTCAACAAACGTTCATCTTTTATTTTTGACAAACGTTGGTTAGGGAAACCGGGCTTAGAGGATTCAGTGGTGCAAGGTTGGAATCGTTATGCGAACCTTCGGCGTTGTCGTTTTTCTCATAAGATTTCGAATTGTAGGCGGAAAATTTCGCGTTGGCGAAAGCGTCAAGTTCACCCAGGGAAGGTTCGTATTGACTGCTCTATTTTTTCAAAAGTCCTTATTACTGGTCAAATCTGATCTGGTGCAATTTGTGAATGACTTTTTCCGGACATGTGTATTTGAAGATACTCTTAATCGCACTAATATTTGCCTGGTTTCGAAGGTTTTTCCTCCTACAAAGATTGTGGAGTTTCGTCCTATCAGTCTTTGTAATGTGGTGTATAAAGTTATTTCAAAGGTCATGTGTCTCTGTCTGAAGAGATTTCTTCCTTCTTTGATCTCTAATACTCAGTCAGCGTTTGTTTTGGGCCGTCAAATCGCAGATAATGTTCTAGTGGCCCAGGAGTTGTTCCATGCTTTGAGGACAAATAAGTCGGTTAGGGGTTCTTTTATGGCTGTAAAGACAGACATGAGTAAGGCATACGATAAGATCGAATGGAGTTTCCTAGAACTTTTGCTTCGTAAGATAGGTTTTTGTGAGTGTTGGATCTCATGTGTGATGTTTTGTATTCGCTCTGTTCGATTTTCTGTTTTGGTTAATGGGTCGCCTCATGGAGCTTTTCGTCCTTCCAGAGGCCTGCGTCAAGGAGATCCTTTATCTTCGTATCTTTTTATTTTGTGTATTGAGGCCCTGATCTCTATTCTTTGAGCTCGAGAGTTGAAAAAGGAGTTGTCTGGGCTCAAGGTTACTCGGGGTAGTCCTCCGGTTTCTCATCTACTATTTGTTGATGATAGTCTTTTCTTCTGCAAGGCTAATAAGGAGGAAACTTTGTCTAATCTGCAGGATTTTCAGGAGTATGAGAGGGTTTCTGGGCAACAAATTAGTTTTGAGAAGTCTTATATTCAGTTCGGGCATTCTGTGAATATTTCTACCCAACATAAGGTTAAACAAATTTTGGGTATCCACAAGGGGGAGGGGTATGAGAACATATCTGGGAATCCCATAAGGTTTAGGTGGAGCAAAATCTAGAGTTTTTGCTTATGTGCAGGAGCGAATTCAGGGGAAAATTAATTCTTGGTCTTCTAGGTTTTTATTCAAAGGAGGGAAGGAGGTTCTGATTAAGTCGGTTTTGTCAATTATTCCAACTTATGCTATGTCTTGTTTTAGGCTCCCTAAATCAGTTACAAGCAAGATCACGTCAGCAATTGCAGATTTTTGGTGGAGGAGTTCTCAAGAGTCAAAAGGGATCCACTAGTCAAAATGGAAAGCTTTGTGTAAGGGGAAGGATGAAGGAGGGTTAGGTTTCAGGTCGATTGTCAATTTTAATTCTGCTCTTTTAGCTAAGCAATTATGGCGGCTTATCGATAATCCATATTGTTTGATGGCTAGGGTCATGCGGGGTCGCTATTTTAAGGATGGTGATCTTTTGTGTCCTCGTAAGGATTATTCTCCTTCTTACGGATGGCGCAGTATTATCTCTGCTCGTTCTTTGGTTAGTAAGGGGCTGATTATGCGGATTGGTAATAGGGTTCTACAAGGGTTTGGCAGGATCCTTGGGTACTAGATGTTATTCCCCGTTCTCCAGAAGGTTTGGGTCCTAATATCTATCCGCCTTTGACAGTGGACCAGTTGATCGATTAGGGATCAATGTGTTGGCGTGAGGTGTTCATTCGTCAACTTTTTGCTCCTCATGATGTCTCATTGATTTTAGGGATTTAGTTGCCTAGGAGGAGTAGGGCCGATTAGTTAGGTAGGCATTTCTCGAGGACGGGTCGGTACTCGGTCCGCTCTGGTATTTAGGCAAAGTCGACAATTTCTAGAGTAGTTTTTGGCCAATTTGGGCACAATTTTAAGGCTTTTCAAGCGCAGGTGTGGAAAGTTAAATGTCCTCCAAAGATAAAACATTTTATGTGGCAGTCGATTTCGGGCCAAGTAGCTGTCAAGGCTAGTTTAGAGAAGAAGGGTATCTCTAGAGATGTGGTGTGTCCGAGGTGTGGGATAGAGGTTGAATATATTAATCATGTCCTTTTTGAATGTCCTCCTGCCCTGCATACGTGGGCATTATCCAGGATTCTTTTGCCTATGGGGGCTTTTCCTGGTTCATCGGTGTCTGCAAATCTTGACTATTTATTCTGGAGGTGTCCTCAAGGGTTAGATGTTTCAAGCTTTCCATGGATTCTATGGTTCATCTGGAAGGCTAGAAATGATAAGATTTTTTCCAACATAGATAGGGACCCAAGAGAAATAGTGGAGCATGTTGAGGCTGCAGCGAATGCATGGGATTCGCAAGAGTCTTTCGCCTTTACATTGTGAGATTGAGGCTCTTTTGTGGGTAATGTGCTATCTTATTTCATTACAGATCTCTGACGTGGCGTTTGCTATGGATTGCTTGGACGTTCTGAAAGTGTTTGAAGATCGAGCTAGATGGCATGCTTTCCAGAATTATATTGACGATTTCTCAAGATTGCGGAGCATGTTTTCCTTCTTCTCACTCTCTTATCTTCCTTATTCTCTTAATTATAAAGTTGATTTCCTGGCCCGCAATGTTAGAGAGTTTTCAGGTGGCAGTTACTCAGCAAACAATTTGCCTTCTTCTTGGCGTTCTGTTTTAGCTGTTTGAATGAATGAAAAGTAAGGTTGGAAAAGAAAAAAAAAAGCACTCATGCTTGAAAAACGGAGAGAATATCGATCTTCATGGTTTGGCTTTTTTTTCTTCTTTTCTTTTTTTTTCTTTAAATAAATGAAAAATTAAAAGAAAAAAAAAATCAAAATCGATGGAAAATAATGGAAGAAAAAAAAAAAATTTTAGATTCAGAGGCATATGATATGCTTGAATAGAAGAAGCATTAGGTTTAGATTCAGATGTCTACTATAGACTTGAATGATAGAAAGCTTGATGACTTAGATTCAGAGGTTCATGATGAACATGCATAAAGAACTCAATGGCTTCAAAAGAATTAAAAGATAAAAAAATCGCTAGATCAAAACTTCGGAACAAACCTGCTCTGATACCATGTTAATGTGATGAGAGTTTGTAATAGGAAGAATTGTATTTACTCTCATAAGAATAATACTTAGGATTATGACATATTTATACTAGAGATATTTTCTAATCTAAATGGACACAAATATATACAAATATGATTTATTATAACTATACAATATTCACAATAATATTTAGGATCCTCTAGATCTTTCTATAATGTATGCAAATATTATTTCGGTATCTTGTTTGTCTAGATTCTGAATATGAGTTTCAGAATTATAAAGAGATCAAGTAGTAAAATCATCAAGAGGAATGATTTTAAAGCCTATAACTTAAGAAGACGTTTGATGGAAACCCCACTTACATGACTGGAGATCCCAATAAGTAGGTTTAAGTAGGTTCTATATTGAGTTCATTTCGGTATCTTGTTTGTCTGGTTTCTGAATGTGAAGTATTATCGGTTACTTTTGGACATCCAAAATTTCTGGTAAATCACCTAGTATCTTTGAAGTAAGGCTATTTCTAGGAGAATGACGGAAAGACTATATTCTCCAAGTTTACTCATGACAAACCAAGCAAAGTTCAAGGCCAAAATGAACTCAGTATAGAACTTCTACTAGAAAATGATTTGGGTTATACTTGTTTTCTAGGTTTACACAAACTTTCGGGTGGTTCAAGACATCATGTTCATCTCGTGGCCAAGTAAACCATACAATAATTAACAATGAGTGGTTCAAAGCTGAAAAATGCTACTTACTCAGACAAAATATATTTTTCTCGACACTCTTTAAAGTTTGTATGTCTCTCTAGTCTATAAGATACGTCTAGTCAGTATAGTCTATCGAGTCTTTTTCATTTGTTTAGAGTTATTCATATTCATGTGGGGGATTGTTGGACAAATTAATTTAGGCTTAAGGCCCAAATGATATTAGTTATGTGAATGAGAAATGGGATGGATTTGGAAAATATTTTCCTTGAGTATATATTGAGAAGCAGGTATATGCTAGTCCAAAGAGCATGAAGAGGAGAAGAGAGTCAAGGGTATGTTCGTGTCGCTGCCGCCGTGTCGTGCTTGAGGATTTGGCCCACAACACGTTATTCTTTTTGGGCCAAATAATTATTAAAGCACATTAAAAAAATTGTTTGAACTCAACTCTCCCCTTGATTTTTGCTCCACGCCTCCTCGTTATGAGACCACGTTCAAAAAACTTCGTCTCTAAGTTTTCACTCTCTATATTATCGAGTCTAAGACTCTTTTCTTTCACAGGATTTAAGCTTAACAAAAAAGCACTAAAAACCTTTTCCCTCATGGCGTCCAGTCCGAGAGTGTAGCAGTAGAAATCAATTTGTGAATTCCGTTCATCGGGTGTTGCGAGGATGGTCTACAATACAGTTCTATCATGGGATTCAAAACGCATCCTTCCGTCACATTACTAACATTTATTGAGTTAAGATAACCACACTCCGTGGTTGCTCTGTACGCTGCGTTACCTTTGTTTCGTTTTATTTATATTGTTTATTGCTATTAGAGATTGCTAATTCCTTACTCGAATATTGAAGTTCTACAACATAAACGAAATTTCAAAGTTTCAATTTTGGAGAAGTGAAGCCTCAACGCTCCTTATCAGGACTGTCACCAGAAATCACACTTCTTTCTGATGGTTCAATGCCGCCTACCTATGTTTTGTGAATCTTTTGGTTAAGGTAATCACAAGGTTAAACCAGACAACCAAAAAGAAGAGAGAGATGTACCTTAATATCTTTGTTCATCATTTCAAATAATCCTA
>WJSH01007102.1:184791-211376 GCA_009757365.2 Lepidium campestre | reverse complement strand
TGGTAAAGCTCAACGTGATATACGAAGTAGTGCAACAGTTACCTACGTCACTTCCGTCAAACGATCGACGACTTTGCCCCCAAAACCTCGACAAATTCGAAGGGTTCCGATTAAGCGGAAAGTCAAACTGCAACAAAACTATGCAAGCATCGTGGATCTATCTCTTCTAAGTTCAGCTGTGGAGTTGGCTTTACTCAACATGAAAAACAATTTGATGATAAAGAGAAAAGACCTTTTGATCGTGGAAAATTTGGGCTCATGAGGAAACAAGATATAATTCTCATGAAACAATTTCGATTGTGGTCAAATTATGTGGATCATGACTTGAACCTTGAGACAAGGTTCTTTGGAAGACGGATGTAATGATGCGGACATATCGTTGCTGTTGGAGTTTATTTTATTTATATATGTTCGTATATTATAAGCTTTATCTTTATGTTTCAGTTAAGTGTTTTAGTGGTGTCTTAGTTAGTGGTGTTAGTGATTTAGTGGTGTGCCATTTGATGTTGTTTCAAGAAGTATTATCGAAGAAAAAGAAAACTATGTGTGTGTTTTAGTTTGTGTTTTGTCCTAAGAGCTTGTGATAGAAATCATAAGCTCATCATGGACTTTCCTCGCTTCAATGGAGGTGACCCAACAGAATGGCTTAGTAAAGCCAAGCAATATTTTGCATACCAAGAAATCCCAAGAGCACAACAAGTAAGTTTCGCTTCATATCACTTAACAGAGGAAGCAAATGAGTGGTGGTTAGCCACTTCTAAATCCCTTGGCATTGATCCAACTAACGCATCGTGGGAGGTGTTTGAGGAAGAGCTGTGGGTCCGATTTGGACCAACTGAAGGTGAGAATTTTCACGAAGCCTTGTCTAAGATTCGTCAAACAGGGTCACTACGAGACTATCAACGAGAGTTTGAGCAGCTAATGAATAAGGTCACCAATTGGTCAGAAGCTGCACTTGTGGGTACGTTTCTTGGAGGACTACAAGATTCAGTCGCGGATCATATTCGTATGTTTTCACCAAAGACGCTGCGAGCCGTGATAAACTTAGCCCGATTAAGAGATAATCAGTTACAGAAGGACAAGACGAAGTTCAATCCCCAATCTTCAACGTATACATCTTACACTTCACCAACAACAACTAATCACGATGTACCTTCCAATGCCACAACCAATTCTTTTCCGCAATCACAAACACCAAAGAAACTAAGTTGGGACGAAATGAAATGCAAAAGGAGTTTGGGAATGTGCTTTAGTTGTGATGAAAGGTACACTCCCGGACACCGATGCCGCACTTCACAATTACTACTCATGGAAAGAGACGATGCTGAAGAAGAAGATGAAATTTTCCATGGAAATTATTCGGGAAGATGCGGACCAGCTCCGTCGCAGTTTCCGAACTCTAAACCTTGAGGACAAGGTTGTTTCGGCGAGGGGAGTAATGATGCGATCACAAATAAACTAAACCGGCATGTTTTGAGTGTGAACCATCAAACCAAATCTTTGGTTTAATTCTATTATCGTTTATGCAAGTTTTATTATTGTTTGTTTCTTCAATTTTATTATCTCCACTTTCCCACTACCACTAAGTTAGGAGTTGTGTGTTAGTTTTTATTTGCTTCATTGTACTTTGCTATTTAAGAAATGAGAAAAGCCAAAAAAATAGGCAGTCTTAACTGTCAAAAAATTGTCTTGAGTTCTTTTACGTTTATCTCTTGCTTACTGTGATATTTCCTATTTCTTTTACCAAGCAGAAAGTGTTATTGCTCATTAGAACACTGTTTCTTTCTAACTCTTTGAACTCCGATAATACTTCTCTGTTTGGAGTGATATGAAACGTATAACCAGAGTCCATCACCCACTTTTTTGTAGTTGCTATTAAGTTGGCTACATATGCTGATGAATCAGGTAGTGCAGCTGTGACATTTGCTGAACCCTGTCCTTTTTCATTATCAACATTTTTCCTTCTTTCATAACAGTTTCTTTTTCAGTGACTATCTGACCCACAAATCCAGCAAGCTTTTGTATTTGAGTTGTTCCTTGATCTATGCTTAGATCTTCCTCTGCATTTTGACTTGCTTCGACTATGCTTATTGTTGCCCTTATCTGATCTTTACTCTGACCGACCCCTTGATTCAACGACTAAACCCTCTGCTGAACTCTTCTTCTTGTACAACACACCCTTTTGAACTAAGTTTGCTTCCATTGCATAAGCTCCCGTTATGACATCATCTATAGTCAAAGTGTCACCTCTTGCTCCGAAGTGTAGAATGTGAACTAAAAGATCAAACAAGGGTGGCAAACTTGTAAGAAGTGAGATAGCTTGATCCTCATCTTTTATCTTGATCTTAAGACTTGAAAGATCTGCTACAAATTTAAGGAACTTATCAAGATTCTCATTTATAGTCTTGTCCTCATCCATCTTGAAACAAGATAATTGCTCTTTAGATAGATTCGATTTGGAAGAGACTTTGTTTGGTAATCTCTTTTCAATGCTTTCAACTGACCATATGTTGTGGTCTCGTGCATGATATTCCTTAGGACAACAACCGTTAGACATTGACAGAGCAAAACTCCTTGCTGTCTTGTCCTTCATGGCCCATTTAGGATCCTTTCCTTTCACCTCAACTTTAATCTCTTTTCCAGATTCCGTTAACTGTTCAACTGAGGGTTCTTCCTCCGGATCTTCTTCCACAACTGATGACAACCCCTGTATTTCGAACTGACCCAGCATACAATACTTCCACAAACCAAAATCCCCTTTTACATCGAACTTTTCCATCTCAAAACTTTCCCTGAGTCGGCTCCATAGCTTGCTAGAACTAATATCTCGATTAAATACCTGCAGAATAAATTATCAAGATTAAGTAGATCTATGAACAACTATGTTTCTTGAACTGTAAATCTTTCAATGAATATTTCTATTCTATTGACTTAAATGAAAATTCGTGTTCTATATAAAATAGAATAAATAAAAATTGGTGTTCTATATAAAATAATACATAATGGAATATTGTGTTTTATATAGACCAAAATAATACAAAATATGAGATGGAAGATAAAATAAAATATAATGTATATTTTTTTTCCAACTCCAACTATTCAATATAAGAAAGCTCACCCGTTGAGATTGGTTGTTTTGATAATTGTCATTTCTATTTGTATTGGTCATAACCGATGAATAACAAGTTTTGCTTGTTCTAAAAGCGAGTAAGTCATTGGATTTGGACTCTTTTGCGATGAAGGTTGATGGATCATACACGTGTCTTCTTGCTCATCCTTATCATCAGACGCGTATGTGAAGCTTTACTTTTTATTTGGTACAATATACTTGAGTTGTTATGTTTTCTTTCCATGAGTTTGTAACACTTTTATCAATAAAAGGCAGTATTATGTGGCCAACAAAAAAAAAAACTCACAAATGAGGAATATTGTTTACAAAACTTGAAACATTAGTGGTCTCGCATGCTACGAGCGAGAGCATCTGTTTTATGATTCAAAGTCTTCAGAAAATATAATGTATATAATACAAGGAATATCATGCTTTCTACTACTTACTGCTTTATGATTAGTTTCCTAATTTATTGTTGTTATATGGTCATACATATTAAATTCTGTATTAATTTTTTTTTAATCTTATTCATTTCTAATTGACTCTTTAGACTAAAGTAATAAATGACAAAACTGAATTATATATTCTTAAAAACAAGAAGACAATATCTAACACAAACGGAAACAAATTATTCTTCAAAATTTGTTATTCTGGTCGTCAATTTATTATTTTCCTTTTATAATAATTATCTTAAAAATAAGGGGTATTATTGAATCTATACTTTGGAAAATTTTTAATGACTTTAAAGTAGCCAAGATTTCTAAAGTTTTACAGATTTTTGCAGAGTCTCAAAGATTATTCAGAGAGTTTTAGAGAGTTTTGATGAGTTATGTCAGAAGATTTTCACAAATTTTTGAATATTCTTATAGATCTTATATCCATAAAAACAATTTTACAAAATATATTCAAAATGTTATATATCATTTTATACTGTATTTTTGATTTACTTATATATTATATAAATTATATATAATAAAACTCATAAATTATATCATATTTTTTTACATATTAATTTTTTTATTAATTATTATTTATATTATTATGATTAGTTTATTATTTTCAGATTTATTTTTTATTTTTATATTTTTCTGGAAAAAATTATATATATTTAATCATAGTGAATAACTTTGAGAATACCTACTGAAGATGCAATACTTTTAAAGATTTTATTTTGTAAAGGAATATGTATAGAATCAACAAACTAATAATACAATATTTTAATTCAATGACTATATGAGACTCTTTAGTAATGTTTGAATAACACAAAACTTTTATAGACTTTATAAAATCATGAATCCAATAACTCTATACTTATAAAGACTTTTTACAAATATATAAACTAATAACACCAAACTTTAGTAGAGTTTTAAAAAATCTTGATTCATTAACATTAGAATCTTAATAACTTTTAAATTTTCATAACTCTATCTAAATACATAAACCAATAACACCCCCTAAGTTTACTATAAACAATAAAATTTAGAGAAAACTGTATTGAGCTTCACTTTCGAATAGTTCCTTGTAATTTAAATTAAAAAATTGATGTTCTGGCTCTTAGTGTTTTAGTGTTTGATGTTTATAATGTGATATTTTGTATGTAAACTAATCTCCTCTTGCTTGGTTTTTGCAGCCGTTTTAAATAATATATTTTGTTGAAAAATACAAGATTTCCATTTTTTCTACACCACATTGAAAATGATACTTCTCTTAAAGTACCATTGCAGTTTTTTTCTCAAATTTTAGGCATTTAGATTCCTGGAATCTTTAGTGAAGTTATTGAAAGTGTTTTTATTTATTAATTGTCGATTTAAATTTTAGCCAATTAAATTTTTTGATTGAGAACTAAGCTCTAATATCTGGTAGATTGTAAAAAAAAAATGGATTCAAGTGGTCAACCAGACAGTACCGAGTCTACCAAATGTCATTTGATGAGTTACCAAACTCATGCGTCAAAATATAACTCTTAGTAAGTAGACCTGATTTACGTTCGTTTGAAGAATGGTTGTATTGGTTTCTAAGAGAACCTATTACTCATTGATGAATGACCAACTCATTTAGATCAAAATAAACTCAAGATATATGTATGTTCGTCCTCAAGATATACTTAGTATGAATTGGTCATTCATCAAATGAGTTATAGGTTCTCTTATGAAACCAATACGACCATTCTTCAAACCAACGTAAATCAAATGGATTACAAACTCTGGCTGTTTGGGTCCACTATGGCGCACCACTCTGGCTGTTTTGGTAAAGTTAGCACCACTATGGCCATTCTCTTAAGGAAAGGTACGTTTTTCCTCCTGTAAATATTTACTCTTATAATACTTTCTTGGTTTTTGTTAGTAGTAAAGCTCATTAATTCATTTTCATTGTAAATTTTGTAGGAATGTTTTTTATATGATGGCATTAATCATTGAACACAGTGACTACAAGACATAACATATATGATTAGAAACTTAAGTGACTAAAGGTTGTGGTGATTAGGAATTTTCGTTTTCGCATGAGCCAATTTAATGTGTTGAACTATCTGATTTATCTAGGACTGATGATGATTTTTATGGTCCTGAGCCTGGCTTTGGATTGGAAAAATCTGAGGTTTACGACAGGAATGGACTGGCGAAAGATGAAAGGAAGATGACTCGTTTTGGAATCTTGATATTATAGACAGCTTTAAAAATGTACAACTTACTTGTGGCCAGTGTGTTATTCTGGGTCATTATTACTTGATTTATTGACATTAAAGTTAGATATTTCGGTATCTTGTTTGTTTCGGTATCATGTGAACCAAAAAAATCTTAAATATTTCTGAGTTAAGACTTTTATTTCTTTCTTAAATGTGGTTTTGTATTTTCTTGTTTGATTTTAATTTTATTAAGTAATTGATGTTTGGTTTGATTAGTACTGGATTTGTGTTAAACTAAAAAATGCATATATAAAATTTGACTACAATATAAATACTTTCCAAAACATGAATAAAGAAACAAGAAAAAAAAATCTATTTCGGGCATCGAGTTTTGTGTAACATAAAACTTTGCATTTGTTATATTAATCGTTTCTCAATTTTTTTTTTTGAGCTAAAATCATAAGTTTTAAATGTTGAATTCTTAAGCATATTTGTTTGTTTTGGACATTATATAAATTTTCACACCCACCAGACATCTGTTACATATATCATTTTTGTGTGGCAACTTATGAATCAAATGATGGAAAATCGATTTTTTTCTTATTTCATATCCAAACTATGTATACCTGTTAAAATCAGTATGTATTATATGACTTTAATAAAACATACTTGCATTAATGTGAAATTCAAACAACATACTCATAGAACTAAATCATGTGTTTTTTTCCAACGAACTAAATTATGTGTTTATTCATATTTTGAGAATCGTTAGCCAAATCATCAAATTAGGTCAAAAGAACCGATAACTGTTTACAACTTTATATGGATGACACGCAAAATAGAAAACTAAAAGATTTTCCTATAGTGTTCCATATAGGTTGTGTGTCATCTCCCAATTTTTTTTCGTGAATCGTGAGCCATATTCTTAGGTACTCAAATTGCTCAAAATATAAATTGCAATAATGATATAATCTAACAAACTAAGAACTTACTTAAAAGTATGTTTTAACATAAGTAAGTTTGACAAAAGTAAGTTTGACATGAAAGACATGGATTTTAAAGAAAAAATCACACGAATATATAACGGAATTATTCTGTCTCAAAAGCATTATGCTGAATAGATTTTTTATAGATTCAAGAACTATACAAATGGTACTGCCATGCAGGCCTCTCGCTGGATCTGCTGCATATTCGCTATATAGGCCTTCCGTTAACAACCAAAAAATGACGAAATCAGACTATGAGTCTCTCATAGACAAAATTCGATCATTGACCTTACATTTAACAAATAATATTATACATATGACTATGTTTTTGAAATTTTTTTCTAGGCATTAAAATATTATTGGTGTAATCTTTTAGCAATAGATATGATAAATATTTTCATTAACACGTGAATTCTAATATTTAGAAGAAAATAGAAAACAGAATTCAAATCTTTTAAGAAAGTTTGTATTGATTTTATTTTTATAAGCATATGAATGTAACGCAAAAATATAAACAAATGTTTGACTATTTTGTATATATTTGTTGAACCATTAATGTAGAATTTCTCTTCTACATCATTAGTTTCATGTTATTTGAATAAAATTCAAAAATTTCGACAAAGCAATTTTTTTTAAAAAAACATAAAAAATTCACTTCTACACACAAGTTTATACTAACCTATTTATCGACCAAAATTATCTCAATTGATTAAAATGATCTTCATAGTCTCATAATTTTCACCTTAATTTTGTAGTGATCTAAAGCTGGATTTATTTCTCCAATAAACACAAATGGATTAGGTAAATTCTTAACAGTCAAAATTACAAAACGAAATAAAAATAAACGAAAGATTGTGTGAAGAAAGAAAAATAGCAAATTAAGGAATATTTATGGTGAAGGAAAAATTTATAATGGATTGAGAATTATTTATGTTTCCTTTATATAGTGTTCAATTATGAATATGAATTATTAAAAAATTATTATAATTATTAAAAAAAAAAAATTATGATACTATGAAATATATGTAATTATCTTTAACTCATTAAAAATTAAATAAATGAAAACAGTATAAAATCAAAACAAACAAAAAACAAATATTTTTCATATCTAATTTTTGGATAATTTTTAAACTTAAGAAATTAAAAAAAAACAATTCTCTAATAATAACATTCGATAAGTTTATAAATTTACCATTAAACTCTTTTTATTTTAAAAATATAAAGTATAATCTTCAAATTCATTTAAAGTATTTATTGAATATATTCATGAATAATTTTTTATACTAAGCTCTTGGTCGACCAAAACCATCTCAATTGATTTGAATGATCTTCATAGTCTCATAATTTTCACCCTGATTTTGTAGCGATCTATTTTGGTTCATGAGTATTTTGTCAGTTTTGGTTCCTCTAATACGGGTCGATTTCGATTCGGGTTTCAGGTTTTGTGTTTTATGCCCAACGATAAACTTGCAATTTACATTCGCAATAAATGTTCATAGGATATAATTTTCAGAAAAATCATTAGCTAAAATTAGATTATGGTTTGGATCTGAAATATAAGTTTAAAATTCTGATTACTAAATTAAAATATCAACAACGAGAAAAGAATATACTCAAATACATAAAAGAACAAAATTATCAATTTTCTATATTTGTTTACCACATTATATTATTATTCATATTTTCAAATATATAACCAAATAGGTACACAAAATTATTTTAGAAATTAAATATTATTAATGTTTTATAAAAAAAATTTAAATCCCGCGCTATAGCGTGGGTATAGACCTAGTGTTAAATTAATATAAATTATCCCCAATATTACAACAACTATGTCGTGTCAAGTAATTAAAACAAAAAGTTTAAACGATTAATTATAAGTTTATAACAATAACACAAGTTGCAAATCTGGTTCCGACAACCTAACTAATTATTGATTTACGATATTTTATCTTATTTGTATCATAATTTGTATCATAGTTTGATTTGTATATGGTAATATATATTAATTTTATGTGTATTTAGTTTACTTAAACTAAAATTATAATCTATTATATAATAGATGATGACATGTGCTAAGCAATATGAATATATTTTTTTGAGTTGCATTGATATAGATGATCATCCAAATTATAATATATTTTATATTATTTTTATTGAGTTATATATTTTCTTAATATTCTAGGACATACATAATTTCTTTATTTAAATTTCATATATATAATTTTTTCATACTTCAAGACATTATTTTCGAGATGTTATTTTGAAGTTATTTTAAATTCTAATAGATTTATAAAAGATGTATATCAGATTATTTGAAAATGTTATGCAAATTTAAATTTCAATTATTTTTAAGTATTCTATAAATTCAAAAGTTTAAATTATTATTAAATATTATATAAAATTTTAATTTTAATTTTATAGTTAAATATAATAATGTAAATTTTGTTTATATTAAGATCTGTTAAAGAAATTAATTTAATTCATTTATATTTAACATATTAAAAATAAATTAATATATTACGATAATAATTTAACACATTTTAAAATAATAGTTTTGTGCTATTTTATTTATAATTGAATATTTTATAATATATATATTTTAATTAAAGAAATTTATAAAGAAAATATCTTAGTATATAAACATAGAATGTTAAGATTTAAAATTAATATTTGTGTATCATTTAATTATGGAATTTATTGTAGAGAATCTAACATATATAATTTTACAAAATTATTCTTTCCATAATTATAGTATTTTTAGTTTTTCTACTGTCATAAGTTGTAATATAAAATATCAATAAAGGTCTGTCCTTGAAAATGGTATTCTTTTATTATTTAAAAGATTTAATATTTGTAATACATTAGTAAATATTTAATTTAAAAACTCTAAAAACGTAAAATTTAATAAAAATATATTCGGTATAAATTAAGTTATTGATTCGGTTCCAGTTCAGATTTGGATTCAGTTTTTCGGGTACATAAATTTAGAACTCATTCTGGTATTTTGTTGAGTTTCGGTTTTCTAATTCTATTTTTAGGTTCTTTTAATTTAAGATTTATTTAAGTATTTTTATTTTTCGGATACGGTTCGGTTTGATATAAATCGAGTTTGAGTTCAAGTATTTTTATATAAAAATTAAAAAATATAGATAAATTATAAAAAACTAAAATTTAGTAAAAATATATCGGGTACCCATTCGGTTCTTGATTTAGTTCTGGTTTGGGAATGCGTTCAGTTTTTCGTGTACATAGATTTATGACCTATTTGGATATTTTGGCGGGTTCAATTCCTCTGATTAGGGTCAATTTTGATCAGAATTTGGGGTATCAAGTTTTAAGCCCAATGATAAATTTGCTATTTACATTTGCAATAAATGTTCATAGATTATAATTTTCAAGAATATCATAAGGTAAAATTAGCTTATGGTTTGGATTCAAAATATAAGTTGTAAATTATGATTATTAAATTTAAAAATCAACAATATTTTATCATCCAGAAATAAATTTACTCAAATACATAAAGGAACAAAATTATCAACTTTCTATATTTGATCACCACACTATTATTTCATTTATATTTTCAAATATATAATTAAATAGGTACAAAATAGGGCTATTTAGGTTAATATACAAAAGAAAATTAAAAATATATTAAATGACAATGCAGCTTTCTAAATTAAGTAAGTAACAATGACTTTAAATCAAAATAATCAAACTGACCTTATTGCAAACCATGTGCATCAATTCTAGAGAGAGAATGAGGGAACAACACATTAATTGTGTTGTCAGACTAAAATAATTTTATTATCGCTACAATAATTCTATTATTGTTATAATATGTACATATATGTTAACAAATATATTATATTGATAACCAAACTATTATCATATAACTAAAAGCTATTTTTATAGGCTGAGTTTAATGACAATTTCTAGGTTAAATTGAATATTGATAACACATATATTAACCGTTAAACTTTTCAGTTAACTTTACATATAATGTTTGTGTTATCTGATAAGTATAAACGTTTACATATATAATATTTGTGTTATTTGATAACGTAAGTAATATATTATATGTTAACACTTAATTATTTTATATTCTAATTAATATATTATATGATAAAGACATATTTGATTAGCACATATGTTATGCGTTAACATATATATTATATGACTAACACATATATAACCCGTTAACATATTTATTATCTGATAAAACATTTGTCTTCATCTTCTTCACTAAGAAAACATCATTTTTGTATATTTGTTTCGACTAGCTGTAATCTTGGATTCAAAAATCAAAACCCAATTTCGGTCAGCTATACTTGAAGAAAACTAAGAAAACATCATCTCTACTTCACATGATGGATTCGAAAATCAAAACTTAATTTCGGTCAGCCAATTTTGAAAGAAACTAATCCAGTGAATCCAACAAAGAAAAATAAGCATTCAGATCCATAGAAATTCAATAATCTTAAAATTTGAATGAATGAAATTTGAATAAACGAAATTTGGATAAGAAGAAGATGACAAGAGAATAAGAAAATGAGAAGAGAAGAAAAGAGGAAGCGTAAAAGAGAAAGAGAAAGAGAGAGAGAAAGAGAGGAGATAGAGATAATCCATTAGATATAGGGATAATTTGGTCTAAATTTTGGTACAGTGTCCTATAATTTTTGTAGATGTCATTCACCTAATTATGCAAAACTTTCTTGTCATGACTCCAAATTTCCCTACAAAATATATTGATTTAAAAAATTAAATATTATTAGTTTTTTTTTCAAAAAAAAAATTCCCACTACAAGAAATATGTCTATTTTTAACGCGGAAAATATATTGTAATAAGTGTATTATAGCGTTTTCTGTAATGCTACGTCATCGACAGCTATGGTAAGTTCGACACATAAGATAGCATTATTTGTGTGTGTTATGATAGGTATGATACAATAGCAAATTTGTAGTGCCTTCATAGGTTTATTTTTTCTTTTTTTTTTAAACTTTACGACAATTCATTTTGTATGCTATAATAGTTCAAACTACAATTACAATTTTGTAATGTTGTACTATATTTGATTACAGTATTTAACGATGATATATTAAACTGTTTGATGTTTAAATTCCAACGCTATTGTTTAATATCATTACGTTTTTTCGCTATGATAGATATTTTCAGAATGCTATCTATTGTTATATTTTAAACCTGTTTTGAAATTAAAAATAGAATTACATTTCAAAAGCCATATATATTCATTCAACTTAAGAAGTTTGTTTCCAACCACACACATGACATAAATCTCAATCCATTATACATTCTACATAGATAACACAAGTCTCAATCTAAAAGACCTGACAAAAGTCTAAATCTAAAATACATTAGTTATAGTTAATAGCTTAGTCAAGTTATTCAAACTAGCTCAGTTGGACTTAAGTGTCTTCATTCCCTGTAATATTCAAAATTATCTACATATCAGATTTGAAAAACAATACTAGATGTAAACCAAAGCACAAACAACGCAATGATACACCACTTACCCGTTTCTTTTGTTTCAAAAGGCTACCAATTTATCTATTGGCCATGCAATAGATGAACCAAGTGCATCTTTCATATACTCGATTTCATCTGATGGCCTCCAAACTGCTGCATCATCTACCTTCACTATGTCCACCCAAACTCTAGCTTCATTAGACCCTAAGCGTATGATATTAACCTTTTGTTGTGGGTCAATTGAATGCACATGCCCTTCAGCAACTACCTGCTTCTTTCCACCAATATCAATCAACTTGACTTTATGTTTTTCCTTGATAACTCCAACAACATATTTCCGCTGCCATGTTCAAAGATATATATACCACTTATTATAGACAAAAACTTAATCAAAAGCAATATTCTGAAAATCAGCAATTGGAGATTTCGCACCTCTTACTGCTGATTTTTCTCATACTGATTGAACATTTGCTGCATCTGTGGTGTCCACAAAGACAACTTTAACTGCATGCCAGGCTACAAAAGACTTTAGGAAATCAGCTAGGTATGTCACATCAATCGTAGGCCTCCATATAAATGTCTCCTGCATGTGTACCACATCCGCAAATACTTTAACTGTCTTTGGGCCAAGGGGCAGTCCATTAACCAATACCCTGTAGTCTTGTGTCTCCTACAAAAAAAATTCTTCTCCATTTTAGATAAAGACCAAGGTTCTGCGGGTAGGTATGTCCTTTTTCCTTGGTATATTTCCTAATACCAAGGTCCTCAAGATTTTTACGAGCCTGAAGACCATCCTTAGATTTCCCACAATGCAACAAAGTAGATACAGTATTTGCAGTCACGTTTCTTTTCACATGCATCACATCTAAGTTATGCCTTACCGGCAGTTCCTATAATCGCATAAAGCAAACTATATTTTAGATAAAGCTTAGTTGATGAATTATAAAATATCAAAAGACTTACAATACAACAAAACATACCTCCTAATAAGGTAACTTGAAAAATATTGATCTTTTCTTCCAACTTGATAACTCCTCCTCATCTACATTTATTTCCTCATCTTCTTCTGATTCACTTGATGAATTTTCACAATCTGATCCTAACCCACCGCAGTCAAACTTTTTTGTCTTACTTGCAGGCTGTTTAAAACTTCCAGAGTCATTCTTGAAATTTTTCAGGTTTTGAGAAATCTCTTGACCAGTTAATATTCTATATTTCCTCCCTTGTTCTACTTTTCCATCAAAGCACGACTTCTTACTCCTAAAACTGTGTGTTGGTGGCAGACCTTTTCTGTGGCACATGTGCACATGTTTCCTGCTGGACTTCAACCACATACTATCATTATTTTTTTCACATAAAGGACAACCCATTTTACCCTTTACCTTACAGCTTGCAAGATTACCATAGGCTGGAAAGTCACTAATTGTCCAAAGCAACATAGCCTTAAGATTGAAAGTGGATTTCGTCAAGGCATCATACATCAACTCTCCATTAATCCAAAGATGATTGAGATCCTCTATTAGTGGATGTAAGTAAAAGTCAATGTTATTACCTTGCTGTTGTGGTCCGAGAATCAGTAATGTAAGCATAATGTTTTCCTTCTTCGTGCATAAATCAGATGGCAAGTTGTAGTTCACTAACAAGACAGACCAGCAACTATAATTGGCATTCTTCATGTTAAATGGATTAAATCCGTCAGTTGAAAGCCCAAACCTCACGTTTCTTGCTTCAGTTGTAAACGAAGGGAATTTGGCATTCATATGATCCCATGTAACTGAATCCATCGGGTGACGTAGCTTGCCATCACTACTCTTATTGTTGAAATGCCACATTAAATCTTTGGCCATTTCCTCAGACCTACACATGCTCTTCAGCCAAGGTATTATTGGAAAGTACCTTAGTACGTACTTTTTCTGGGACACCTTTCTTAACTTCACCAGTGTGCAGGTTAGTCTTCCATCTTGAAGTCTTGCATTTTGGACAGTTGTCAAGCTTCTTGAACTTCTTTCTGAATAGACAGCAGTCATTGATACAAGCATGAATCTTCTGGTAACCCATGTCGAAGGATTTCAGAAACTTCTTCACATCGTAAAGTGATGTGTGAAGGACATTATTTTTAGGCAACATTTCTGGCAATGTCTTTAATAGATCATTAAAACTCTTGTCGGACCAGCCATTCTGTGTCTTGAGTCTAAACAACGACACAATGGCTGATAGCTTGCTATGATTTATGAAGCTTGGATAGAATGGAGTTCCAGCATATGCCAGCTTTACAAGAAATTCATCTTCTTTCTTGTCTTCACCCTCTGCAATCTCACTCACACCAGCTGTACATCCCAAGTCTTGATCAAACAACTCAGCGGCTTGATACAACCCAACTACCTCATCATTGAACTGACTTAAAACACCTTCATTTTCTATATCTAACTTCAATTCTCCATGCACATACCAATCAGAACACATCTTGTAAGACTCATCCATTGAACTGACTTAAAACACCTTCATTTTCTATATCTAACTTCAATTCTCCATGCACATACCAATCAGAACACATCTTGTAAGACTCATCCATTCCACGTCTTACAAGATGGTCAACTACGACACTGCATGGGTGACGATTTATATTACGGCAGTCAATTGATGTTTGCTTTTAACACTCAAATAAATCAACAAATTCAAACAATTGTCATTAAAAGCTTTTGAGGTTCGAAATCCACAAGGAACCTAGACCTAACACATTAAGACGATTCGAATCAATTCCAAGCTAAAGCAATTCGGGGTTTATGATTTTAAACTAGATCTGATCAACCTAAACACAAGAACCAAACTAAATTAAACTAAGATCAAACAAACAAAGACTAAACCAAATTCAAACTCAACAAAAAACTTAACCAAAAATAGAACAAAAATAGAAACTAAGAAAATCGATTAAAGGCAATGGGCTTTAGGCAAGACAATTGATTCAAAGGAAAGACAACTAGCTAATGATGCATAATGAAATAATCAAGCTCATCCTAGAACATGAAACACATAAATAGCTCAACCCACTTCCATGACATTAAACCCTTTGTCAATCAATCAATCAAACTAAACTTCTATTTGCCAACTAAAAATGATCAACAAGCATTATCAAACAAGTTCACTAACTCCACTAATCACCCTAACTTCATCTTCCAATGGCTAGGGAAGAAAAGCTTATAAAAAGGTATTTAGGGAATTTCATCAAACACCTTATGGGTAATAAAACTCCTAGCATCTAGATTCAAGTGATCAAGTTAAATCTAGCATTAAACACACCTTAAATGAAGGAATCTAACAACCTAAGCATCAAAAACTAATCATCTAACCCTAAGATCTACCAAGCCATCAAACCCATCTTAGAACTACTCACACATGGTAACAAAAGAACTTAAAGAAAAACAATAAAAGATGAACATAAAGAAATAAAGAAGAGATAGGATAAAGAGATTCTTTAAATAAATGAAAGAAATGATCCCAAGAGAATCATCCAAAGGAGTCTCTAGTATTCTCTCTCAAACTCTCTCTCAAAACTGTTCTAAGTGGCTGGAAATTAAAACTTGAATGTTGTAACCCATAAACATTAGGGTTTTAAGTGTTTAAAAACGGAACTGAGTCGACCTGGGACAAAACGGGTTGGACCAAATGAAAAAAAGTGTCTGTCATGAAATTTCGATCACTATTTCGATCAGGGGGTCGAAATCTTCAGGTCTTGAATCTTCAGGTCGAATATTTCGATCCCTATTTCGACCAGGGGGTCAAAATTTTCAGTTCTCAGACATGGTATTTTCTCTGTCAACTGATTTCGACCAGGGGGTCGAACTTTGTCTTATGAAGCTTCTTCTCCTCATTTTGGTGCCTCTTCACTCCAAGAATCCAATCCCCAACTCTCCAATCTCCACATGTAAGCTCCAATCCACCTAAAAAGACACAAGAATAGAAAAATATTCAACTCTATCTTCCTAAGACTCTAAAATGCAAAAGAAATGAAAAATTATGCTGAAGTAAATGCATGAACTCTCTAAGTGATGGAATTAAACCAAAATATGCATGAAAAATTAGTGAATATGGATGCATATCAACTCCCCCGGACTTGTCTTTTGCTTGTCATCAGCAAACAACCGACAATCCAAAAGAGAGGTTTGAAAGTGAGAACTAAACATGTCAAGAACATAGCAAAAATTAGCATATAATAACCAATGATAGTGACCACATTTAGCCAAAGACATGATTTCCTAATGATCTCTAACTTGTCAAGGCTTATCAAATTTTTTTCAAACAACGAATGTTCACAAGAATCCACAAACTAGCCTATCAACCAATCTTCACATTCGTTATTCTCAAACATGTGCAGTCTCACTAATGGGTAGACAATCAAAGCCACTTGGCTAGGTAAGAAAAGGCACTAAAGATGTGAGTGCAAGAAGGCTATAATGTTTTTCGGTGACCAACTCTCAAAAATTAGGAATGCCAATCATTATGCAAAATCATACTAAGACAAAAACAATTGAGGCATACAAGAATTAGCTTCCATTCTACCCAAATCGAACACAAGTAGTCTACCCCAAAACCATTCTCAACTCTAACCCATTTCAAAGACTAATTCCTAGCAATCTCTACCCTTTTTTCGATTTTCTTTTCTTTTGCACTCAATGAATCAATCAAGGAAACTTTCAAACACATTGCACACATCTTATTTTTATAACAAATGGGAATCACATTAAACACAAGCTCTTACTTCAGTTATTCAACTAACCCTCTAGGCTTTTCTTTCCTTTTCTTTTCTCTTTTTCTAGGCTTAATCTTTTCTTTTTCTTAGTCATTTTTCTTTGCTTTCTAGAGGATCTTTTCTTATCATTTGATACAACTTAGAACTAATCATTCTTCTATTTTCTCAAGTTCTAGAGCTAATCTCTTTCTTTTCTCCCTTTTTCGATCTTTCTTCCTTAGACACAACCAAATTTGGTTCAACCCTTTTATTTTCATCCCAAGTCCCAATTCTTTTGTTCCCAACCAAGAAATCTACCATTTCTTCCTTTCATTAGTGCTACTCTACTCTACCCGAGCATAAACGACAATAGATCAACAACTACCTAATGCTGGCTTATGATTTCCTAACTAGCAACAAATAAAAGCTAATAATTGTCGTTTTTATACTTGCACTATTTTGCACATGAAGGCATTATCAACAAGAGACCTCACTCAAGCAATTAACAATGGGGCATAAAAGAAAAGACAAAGGTTCAAGGTGGGAAACCATTATGGGAAATGACTATTTGGACTAACAAAGTGTGGTTAAATGTGGTGAAGATAGTTCAAATATGTATAGGTTACCATGGCAAAATATTGAACATCTATTAATGAGAGAATTAGATTTGATTAAGTTCAAATAGATTTGAGATTGGCATCAACACTAGCAAGAATCATCAATTCGGCTAATTGCAAGACAAAGAAGTCAAAGCATGAAGCATACAAGTTCAATAAGGAAGTGTCTAAATACCAAACGAGTTCCCAATCAAGGCTATTGACTAAGAGCTACAACAAGTTCTCAACAAAATTGCATCATCATTCCCAATGCAAGTGAAATACAATTTAAGTGCTTCTAGACCAACCTAAGAATGTAAATGCAACTAGATGAGAGGTTTGAAAACAACTTGAAAACAAAAAATGCTATATGTAATGCAAGACTCAAAAAAAAGGAAAATCAAAACAACTCAAAACAAAGTCAAATATCATTCCCCTCCCCAGGACTTACTTCTCACCGTCTCGGTGAGGAAGTGAATCCAAGAAAGAGGAATCAACAACTGCAAAGCAAAATAAAAGAAAAAAAAACGGAATATAACAACTACAAAGGTTGGTCAAATTGGTACCATGGTTAATGATTGGAGTCTCCAAGGTCTGGAGCATGATCATAAGCATGATATTCTTTTACAAACTCTCGACGGAGGTTCTCTTCCTCATTTAACCCATACTCGAGGAAGTGGTTGATGTCTATGAAGGTCATTATCGTCGGAGCAATTATGGTTCCTTTGGTTGCTTGGATAAGTTGAGATTGCTTTGTGGAAGACGTATCATTTGAGTGCTTCGTCTTTGATGTCTCAGCTGGTGCTTTGTCTTTTTCTTTTGAGGCTTTAGTGGCACGAGGTGGGTGGTTGCAGGTCTTTGGTGGCATTGCTCTAATTTTGGTTTTGAACTTTCATGAAAAAGAGTTTCAGAATACATACTTTAGATGAGTGATGAATATGGCTAGATATTGGAAGAACTTTCACAAATTCACACAAAATCACAAGAAGTTAGAAGAGTGGAGCTTGAGCTCAAAGTGGAGAAAAAAGGAGAGAAAAATTGTTGTGAAAAGCCATTAGAAATCATGAAGATTTTTAATAGGATAAGATTTTTAAACCACAAAATCCGGTTAAAACCGGTTTGGTTAAGTAAAATTGAACCAAATTAGATAGAAGAAGACTTACCTGGTCCGGTTTGATCAAAAATTTTGACCTCGTTCTCGACCAAGTGGTCGAAATGTCGATGTCGGATTGATCGTTATGCAATCTGGTCGAAGATTTTGACAAATGTTTAGACCAAGTGGTCAAAATTTTGATGTTTGGTCAAGTGTGATGCTTTATGGTCGAGAATTTTTACCCAAATCTAGACATGGTGCTTGAAATATCGATGTCTGATCGACCAAGATGCCTTATGGTCGAGAATTTCGACCTAAATCTTGACGTGGTTCTCAAAATATCGATATATGATTGATCAAGATGTCTCTGGTCGAGAATTTCGACCCAAATCTTGACATGATGCTCAAAATTTGCCTCAGGAGCCCAAGTTTTTATTATCAAAGTTCATTCCCAAGATCCTAGTTCATGTTCATGATCAAAACATTCAAGACACACACCAAAATGAAGCAAAATAAAGAGAATTAAAAGATTATTTACAAGGATACCATGGGATTGCCTCCCAAGCGTGCTTGTTTTACGTCTCAAGCTCGACGTTGTCTACCACTTTTTATGCGGCTTGAGGATCGGAAAGCGGAATCCTCTCCGCAATCGCGTCCCGACAGTTGGCTAAGTAAGCCTTGGTTCATTGAAAGGTTGAACCAACTTTGATGTTATCCTCTTGATCCTTAATTTCAACTCTTGGAGTCCTTACACCATCCACTTCACATCCAATCACACCACAAAAACTATCTCTAAACCCCTTTATAGGATATGAGACTGTCCGGTTCACCTTCTCAAGTACCACCTTCTTGTTGAGGAAATCAATGTTTGCTCCAACCGTGTTTAGAAATGGTCGTCCCAAGATGAGAGGAACCTCATAGTTTGGTTCCATCTCCACAACCGTGAAGTCCGCTGGAACTATACACTTCCCAACCTTAAGGGGATAATCAACTAGCTTCCCTACCGGATATTTAGTAGATACCGGATATTTAGTAGATGCATCGCCAAATGAAATTGAGGTTGAATGCTCCTTCATGTTAGCAATACCCAACATCTTAACTATCTCAAACGACAACACATTTACACTTGCACCCGAATCACATAAAACATCATCAAAACTCGACTCTACAAGGGTGCAAGGGATAACAAATGTACATTGATCTCTTTCTTTAGGCAACACTTTGGACTCGGGTGGTGCAGGATCAAGCTCTCCATTATTTTTCATCAGCTCTTCAACCTTCTCTCGGTTGTTCAAAATAGCTCTTAAGAATTTTACTTGAGCTGGAATCGCATCCCAATTCGCCATGCTTGGCAAAGAAACACCAATTTTACACATATTCGCCTTGAATCTAGAGAGTACCTTCTTTCGAGCTTTTGTGAGGAAGCGCTGTGGAAATGGTATTGGTGGCTCATAAGGAGGAGGTTCAATAGCTCTTACCTTCTTATCCTCAACTCCTATAGGCGAATTGCTCTTCTCATTGGCAACATTCTCAACGTGTGCACTAGAATCAACAACCAACTCTTTGTCACTTCTCTTTTCAGCTTCCTTAGGCTTCCCTTTTGTGACAGTAGCAACCACCTCAACACACTTACCACTTGCAGCAACTAACTCAACAAACCCTTTGTTTTTGACGACATGGTTCTTTTTCATTTCTTCCTTGCTCTTAGCAACCCAATCATTATACTCTTCTTCTCCATAAAGAAGTCTAGCAGTCTCATCAATCGACCTTTCATTGTTATCATTAGAGAGGATGACATTGCAATATTCCTTGAGGTTTTCTTCGGGTTTACCGAGAAGCTTACCCGTTGATCTTTGGCTTGTAGAGGCGGTTTGAGCAACCTGATTCTCAAGACTCTTGACAAGAGAGTTGATCTCATTGATCTTAGCATGAAGGTCACTGTAACTTGCATCCAACTTGCGATCGATCTTGCTTAACCTCTCATTAACCCTTTGTTGTCCCTCTATGAGCTGCTGCATCATAGCCTTCATATTTGAATCCGCTGTCCCTCGATTTGATTGCCCAACTTGGCCCATCTGATAGTTGTTCCGTGGTGCTCCCAAAGGTTGAGTGTTCTGTCCCGAAGAATGCAAATTCTGTGGGCTTTGAAATTGAAATCCTCCTTGATTACCTTAACTTCGCCATTGAGGATTTTGGACTAGAGGGGGATTGTCATAAGGTATTGGCTGAAAAGAACTTGCTTGAGGCTGTTGCGGTGGGTAGAATTGGTGTTGGAGATTCTCCACATTGGTGCTTCTATATGACAGATTATTCCTATAGTCGGGGTTGTATTGACAGCTTTGGTAGCCTCCTTGGTAGTTGTTTTGATTTCCCAAATAGTTCACCTCTTCTTGCACTCCTTCACTATCATCACAAACTGCATCATTATACCCTTGTTGATCCCCATCAGTCTCTCCTACATAGTTCACCGCCTTTTGATTAACAAGAAACACCTTGCTTAGCTTGTCAATCTTCTCATTAAGCTCCTTGAACCGTTGATTATCTCAATCTGAATCTTTCTTATTTCGATCATAGTCCCCTCCATAGCAAACATCACTTTGAGCCAAATTCTCAATCAGCTATTCTCCTTGAACTGCCGTTAGATTAACAAAACAGCCATAGCTTGCTGTGTCTAGAGCTCTCCGATATTGTTCGAGAATTCCTCTATGGAACATTCCTAAAAGATTCTCCTTAGGAACACCATGATGAGGGCAGCTCCTTATGTACTCCTTTAGCCTTTCCCATGCTCCATAGAGGCTTTCATTTCCCTTTGCTTGAAGGTGGTAATGTCATTCCTTATCTTGGCCGTCTTTTGCTTGGAGTAGAACTTATTGATGAACTCCTTCTTGCAATCCTCCTAAGTTGAAACTGAAATAGAAGGGACATTCCTCTCCCATTGAGCCGCCTTGTTCCCAAGAGAAAAGGGAAACAATATCATTTTATTGCATCTTCTGGCACTCCATTCATCTTTACCGTTCTACACAACTTTTCAAATTGGTCAAGATGATCTAATAGATCCTCCAATGGCAATCCATTATATCTCTGGTTTTGTGCCATGTTGATAAGACTTGACTTGACCTCAAAATTGTTGGTTGCAATTACGGGAGTAGGAATTCCGCTCTGCATAGCCCTAAGATTAGGCTCATCAAACGCCCCAATGGGTCTAGCAGCTGGTTGTCCAAAACTCGGAGGTTGATTTTGAACCCCAATACCATTTACACCTCCTTGTTGACGTGGTGGATCTCTTACCCCAACTGGGTCATTGTCTTGGTTTTCCATACCTAGGCGTCTTAAGTGATCCTCTCTTTCTCTTGCTCGGCGTTCGTTCACTAGCCTCCTATTCGCTCTCTCAACCACACCTACCTCAGAAATGCAATCAAGTATCTCTCCTCATTGACTCCTTCGTTGCATGCACCTTCACGAGGATCAAGAGACAAACAAACTAAACCGATTACTAACAAAATAAAATAAAAACTCTAGTCTTAGACGGATTCTTAATCCTAATGGCTAATTTCTTAAGATCTTCGGCAACAACGCCAATTTGATGTTTGCTTTTAACACTCAAATAAATGAACAAATACAAACAATTGTTATTGAAAGCATTTCAGGTTCGAAATCCACAAGGAACCTAGAACTAAAACACATTAAGATGATTCGAATCAATTCCAAGCTAAAGCAATTCGGGGTTTATGATTTTAAACTAGATCTAATCATCCTAAACACAAGAACCAAACTAAATAAAACTAAGATCAAACAAACAAAGACTAAACCAAATTCAAACTCAACAAAAAACTTAACCAAAAACATAACAAAAATAAAAACTAAGAAAATCGATTAAAGGCAATGGGCTTTAGGCAAGACAATTGATTCAAAGGAAAGACAACTAGCTAATGATGCATAATGAAACAATCAAGCTCATCCTAGGACATAAAACACATAAATAGCTTAACCCACTTCCATGGCATTAAACCCTTTGTCAATCAATCAATCAAGCTAAACTTCCATTTGCCAACTAAATGATCAACAAGCATTATCAAACAAGTTCACTAAGTCCATTAATCACCCTAACTTCATCTTCCTATGGCTAGGGAAGAAAAGCTCATAAAAAAGTCTTTAGGAAATTTCATTAAACACCTTCCGGGCAATAAAACTCCTAGCATCTAGATTTAAATGATCAAGTTAAATCTAGCATTAAACACACCTTAAATGAAGGAATCTAACAACCTAAGCATCAAAAACTAATCATCTAACCCTAGGATCTACAAAGCCATCAAACCCATCTTAGAACTACTCACACATGGTAACAAAAGAACTTAAAGCAAAACAATTAAAGATGAACATAATGAAATAGAGAAGAGATAGGATAAAGAGATTCTTCAAATAAATGAAAGGAATGATCCCAAGAGGATCATCCAAAGGAGTCTCTAATATTCTCTCTCAAAAGCGTTCTAAGTGGCTGGAAGTTAAAGCTTGAATGTTGTAACCCATAAACATTAGGGTTTTAAGTGTTTAAAACTGGAACCGGGTCGACCCGGGACAAACCGGGTCGGACCAAATGAAAGTACTTGTCATAAAATTTCAATCACTATTTCGACCAAGGGGTCGAAATCTTCAGGTCTTGAATCTTCTGGTCGAATATTTCAACCCCTATTTCGACCAAGGGGTCGAAATCTTCAGTTCTTGGATTTGGTCTTTTCTCTGTCAACTTATTTCGACCAGGGGGTCGAAATTTGTATTCTGAAGCTTCTTCTCCTCATTTTGGTTCCTCTTCACTCAAATAATCCAATTCCCAACTCTCCAATCTCCACATGTAAACTCCAATCCACCTAAAAAGATACAAGAATAGAGAAATATGCAACTTTGTCTTCCTAAAACTCTAAAATGCAAAAGAAATAAAAAAAAGTATGTTAAAGTGAATGCATGAACTCTCTAAGTGATGGAATTGAACCAAAATATGCATGAAAAACTAGTGAATATGGATGCATATCATCAATGCAAGAACATATAACCATATCTACTTCTCCCATAGATGCAACCAAAGACAATACAAAATTAGAAGTCCTTCTCTCATATGCAAGATCATCTCTTCTGAAAATAAATAAAAAGGAGAGAAAATGAGAAAAACGAGAACCGTTACTTAAACCTAACCTATTTAATTAAACTTCTTTCCTGCAAAGATGCACTCCATCCTTATGCACCATTATATGTTGTAACTTTAAATTAATCCAAAACAAGTAACAGATAACATAACCTCATATAGCAACCATATCTATATAATTTCAATATAGTAAACAGAACATATGCATTACACGATTCATAAACAAATGACAACTTCACGGTTCTTGAGTGAACTATATGTATCTATCATAATTATGTTTTGAATTTACTAACTAACCATAGCTAGAGGCATCAGCCTCAAGCAAGACAAAAATTGATGAACAAATCAGAATCAAAACCAAAGAAGCTTGTATATTTAGACAAACCAATAAACATATGTAACCTCATGTAGCAACAATATGTAAATAATCTCAATGTCTAAACAATCTCAATAATATATACACACATTTCACTGTTTAGTTTATTAACAGACTGACGCAGGTTTTAAAGCTTCTAACTGATCCATAGCAATCAAAATTCTGTTATGCATTTACTAACTAACCATAGTTAGAGGTATGAGTCTCACTGAAGACAACAACTCAAGAACAAATCAGAAGCTAAACAAATCAATTTCGTATCTTTAGAATATGCATGTTAATGATTCATTCAAAGACAAACTCAAGAACATTGTTCATTTAAATCAGTCATTAACAAGGATATATAACAGAACTTGTCATTTTTACAATAACAAGGTTATATAACAGAATCTACACAAAGTTTAATGAGACTATGATTTCAAAGAACTAGTGAGAAAAGTTAAAAATCTGCACAAAGCGAAATGTATATCAGATTTCAAAGAACTAGTGAACAAAGCTCAAAATCTATACAAAGCTAAATGAATCTCAAAGAATTATAATTAACAAAATTGTTTCTTTAGCTCAAATGAATCTCAGAACCTAACTTAAACAGAATTATTTCTTTAGCTCAAATAATTCTCAGAACCTAACTTAAACAGAATTGTATAATGAAACTACAGTTAAATAGACAAATATCGACTTTGTCACTCAAAACCAGAACATATCACATAATTTAAACCAGAACTACCTACACGCAATCTAAACAATGCCATATTAATCACAATGCAATAACATATTAGTAAGCTTATTTAAAACCAACCTAAGAACCACAAAACAAAACAAAACATAAGCCAACACACAAAGAAAAATACTATTGAAATAGATCATGGTAATAACCAAAGAGATATGTTACTAAACTTTGTGCCTGCGTGAGATTAGAGTAAACCCAATGCTTCAAAATCCTTACTTGCAATCAACAAAACTTGCAAAACAAATTTACACAACAAGGTATCTTGTATCAGATTGCAGAGGACTAATAGTGACTCTAACAGATGTCAAAAAACTAACAAATTCACAGAATTAGAAATCAAACGAAAGATGCATCTATGGTTAAGAGTTGCATTTTATACGATATAAGCATTCAAGAAATATTTACTAACAGATGCTTATAGAGTAAAACCTGTAAATTAGATTTCATTCTTAAATATATAAACTATAAATCAGATTCGTAATGAAGATGCAAAGATATAAATCTCATAAAATAAGCAATTCCAAATGAATCTCAGAATAACTAATGAACTTATTTCAAAGTAATAAGCGATAACGTTATTGGCAAACTCATAATCGTAAATTATAGAACTACACTCAAACAGAGTTGTTTTTTATAGCTCAAATCATTCCCAGAACAAATGAACAAGTTTCGACTTTCTAGTAAACTAATGAAATCCAAAGAAATCTCAGAACTCTGCTACCCCTATATCACCCACATGTTCTCTTTTCTCTCCGTAATAAATGAATGTAAAAGAGACAATCTTCTCCTCTCCAACTTTTTCTTTTCTCCAATTTTTCTTCCTTCCCTCACGTTTTCTTTCTTTCTCTCTCTTACTCTCTTCAAACAAATAAAAAAATTTATTCCTCTTGCTGTTTGTTCTTGAACTTGAGGATTTTGATAGAAACTCAAATTTATATGTTTCTGAATTTTGTTTCGATTTGATTGTTCTCATGGGTCTTAGAAATCCCTTTTCTTTCGTTTTGTTTTTCAAAATTTATTATATTCTTGGTAGATCTATGTATATGTGAAGCAAATATTCATAAATCGAATGAAAGATGATGAAAGAACGAAATCATCAACATCCATCATATTCAGGGTTTGCAGGTCGGCATAAATTTTCATGAAAAAGATGAAGACGAATGTTTATTAAGATTATAAATATGTTAACTGGTAATACATATGTTCATCAGATAATATATATGTTAATGCATAACATATGTGATATATGTAATTATCAGATAAAATATTAGTTAGCAGGTAAAATAAGTGTTAACGGATAATATATGTGTTAATCAAGACTCAACTTAACCTATAAAACTCTCATTCACAATAAAAACAATATTATCGTTACCCTTAGTAGCAACTCTTGTGAAGAAGATGAATATGAATTGACAAATTTTCTCTTTATTAAAAATAATAATTGTGTTGACAGGTAATATATGTGTTAAAAGATAACACATCCGCTAATCAGATTTGTGTTTTATCTTTCTCATACCTCCTCGTCCCCTCTAATACTGTTGTGTGAGAAACCTTTCAACCAAGACTATTATATGTATTATAAATTTAAACCTTTATCTATTTCTCTATCTGATAATTTAAAAATACTTAACAGATAACTATTACTTTATTTGATAATTATCCAGTTTCCAGTTAACTATCGGTTAGCTACTATTTTAAACCCCAAGATAGTTACCATCATT
>WJSH01007102.1:151900-184736 GCA_009757365.2 Lepidium campestre | reverse complement strand
AAAAAAAAAAAAAAAAAAAAAAAAAACCAATTTTAACCTTCAACAAAAAATATGTAATAGTATTACAATTTAAAACTTTTAAGTATATCTTTATTTGGTAGGGCAACTTAACCGATAACTATTATTTTATCTGATACTTATCTAGTATTTATTAGCTCACATTATAATAATACTTAAAGACACATTAATTTATTTTTTAACTCAAATGTTTTATTAAATAACCGAGCAAACCTAATGTAGAGTGTAATGATGAAAGAATGAAATCATCAACCTCCACCATATTTAGGATTTCCAGATTATTATAAAATTTCATGAAAAAGACAAAGACGAATTTTTATCATATTATAAATATGTTAATTGGTTATACATGTGTTCGTCAGACAATATATATGATAACGCATAACATATATGCTAATCAAATATGTGTTTATGTGATAATATATTAGTTAGCATGTAAAGTAAGTGTTAACAAATAATATTTGTGGTAATCAAGACTAAACAACAACTCCCATTCACAATAAGAACAATAAAACTCTCATTCACAATAAGAACAACATTATCGTGATCTTTAGAAGCAACTCTTATGAAGAAGATGAATATATGAATTGATAAATTTTCTCTTTGTTAAAAATATAAAAATACTTAACTGATAAATATTATTTTATCTGATAATTATTCAGTTATCAGTTAACTATCGGTAAGTTACTAATTTAAACCCCTAAGATAGTTACATTTATTATTTGAGTTCGTCATACAGAGATTAGGGTGCGACGGGATCACTAAACTTCAGTTGTTGTTATAATTGTTTATCATTAACTATTCCTATATTTGATAATAAAAAAAAGTTATTTTAACTTTCAACAAAGAATATATATCACTATTTTAAAATTTTAATTATTTTCTTATCCAGTAGGATAATTTAACCGGTAACTATTATTTTATCTGACAATTATCTAGTGTTTGTTAGCTCACAATATAATAATAATTAAAGACACATTATTTTATTTTTTAACTTAAATGTTTTTAAGATAACCAACCAAACCTAGTGTAATGATTGTGTTTGCTTTTAGCTTAAGTTTGTGGTCTCCAGCTCACATTGATCAAATATAATATATTTGCATTAGGGGTGTCCATGTAATCTTCACACACACATAGTTTTCACCACCTAATTTCCAACTATTTTTTCATTGTCACCTAATTATAGTAAATTTTTCTATTATTCACCTAAATTTTTCTATAAGTTAATGCTTAAAAAATTTAAAATAATGTAAAAGATAAAATTACATTGAAAATGAATTAAATTGAGTTTATTTTTCAAGTAGAACGACAAGACCCGATCCATACTTATCCTTAAAAACAAGACATAAAATATTATCAAAAACAAATAAACGAGAATGTAAAAAAGAAAAACTCTAAAGCATAAAATATTTTAAATTAACAACTAACTTTTGTCTTCCACTCCATCGTAAGATCGTAGCTAATATGCTAAATTTAATTTAAATGATTTATTCTATTTTTTGTGTGATATATTCTATTATTTCTTCTTAATTTCAATCAGCTATGGATTATTGAAAATAGGTAATCTTAAAGCAAGATGTTTGTGACAAAATTATTTTATCTAAAATAAAACCCGCAGATCGCCCGCAAAATCCGCTAAATATAATGGGTCGGGTTTGAGTCTAGTAATAATGAACCGCGGTCTTTGTAGGTTGACCCGCAACGGTCCAAAAAAATAAAAACCCATGATAGGACGGGCCTAATGGGTTGGGTTGATCTGCTATGACAGCTCTATACACGCAATGAAATGGAGTCAAACTCCAGATAACTGAAACATTAGTTGAAGCATATAAACACTAGACCGAGAAAGTAAATTTACAAAATATGGACTTTAAGAGCATTATATTTGGTTCAGACGAAGACCAGTATTGGAATTTGTTGCATGGAAGGTGTTTAACAAGGCAAATATTTGTAATGCCCATGTATATACATATATACATATACTACCAATTATCTTTTGGTTCAGACAAGGATCTCGGTTCTGAAGATGATCAAGGGCTCGTCTTGTTCTTTTACATTACTTTAACACTACATGGGACTCTGCTCAATCCTCAAACCGTCTAAACCAATCGACGATTGTCTTGGAAAGAACTCGAGTTTCACTCAAAGGAATGGTCTTTAGCGCCTGAGCCACAGCATCAGCAGGCGTGTACACAGAACCAATCTCCCACTTTGGGTCCTGGAAAGAACAAAATCAAGCCCATTTACCAGGATGGAGAAAAAATCAGAGCAATGTTTTTAATTGCAGAACTACTAGCTCTAGTGTTGCTAGGTTATTTACCTGTACGCAAGGTGTGAGATGGTTTCCATTCAGCCGAACTTTTTCAAGTGTACCACAAATAGATTGTACACGAGGCCGAAGGGTTTCTTCAAGCAAATCAGTCTCGTCGATTGCATCAGAGCTGAATTTTACCTGAGATCATATGTTGGAACAGATCGAGATCAAATATTAAGATTGCAATAAAACTAAGCTTTCTGTATCAGAAGCTAATGCTCTGATCTCCACTCAATATCAAGACGGTTTGTTTACTCTTCAATCAACCTAATTTACGCAACAACACACGTTATTCTCCCACATTCTGTATTTCTTTCTACTGAATTAATGGAGTCTCTGGACTTGTAATGCTTTGTAAACAAAGTAAAATAGCCTTTCAACAGAAAACCATCTCTATAATGATAAATGGTGTTTCCTGTAGATTATTATAGACGTATTTGATAACTGAAATGTCCCATGAATTCACAACTAGAACCAATTCGACCAAAACTTAGTAATATCTTTGAACCGTCAAGCTCATATAACTATAATGAACCTCTGTGCGCATTACCAGTAAAGTATGTGGAACGTTGTAGGAGCTTTTAAAGCAATTGCGATTCTCAAGTGGTGACGGTCTGAATTCCGACATCCCTTGTCCTACCTTTATTGAACAACAAACAAAGGAGTAGTTCAGTTTTTTATTGGTTGGCCTATTACATGGTAAGAACAAAAAAGTCTCAATCTTTGATACGAATCAAAGAAGTCGTTACTAAAGTAATACCTCACCAAATACTGAGGGCAGTTGATCCACTAATTTAGTAAATGACTTAAGAGCTTCTTGATCATTATTTAGAATCGTTGACCCAGCTGTGTCAAGTAAAAGTTTCAACGCATCACCTGTAAGTGAGCATAAGTGCAAAAATATTAGCTTTTTTGATTTATAAAAAGTCTCTTTGGTGCATCCGTGATATAAAAAAAAACGGTCCTCCAGCTGATGTCGACAAAATATCACATCCTTGGATATATTAGGATGCAGGATCCACATAGAAAAGAGTTTTCGATGGATGAAGCGGGACAATATGAACACTAACAAGAGAAGTTTTCTTTTTCTTTGTTAAGATTCAATGGACTAAAAAGACTGAAAACATTGATTCCATTTGCAAACTAGTAAACAGAATTTGTGGCGTAAGTAGTAACACCTGAAGCATTTCTTGCCATTTCATAGACTGGAGAAGCTTCCACGACTGGCATCATCTGCTGAAGGAGAGGACCAAGCTGCAGAAGAGCATATAGAATCTAAGATACAAGTAGTCATATTCTCATTTGTTCGGTTCATCCATGTAAAAACTAAATGATCCGATTGGCTTACATATGATTGAAAACAACTCAATTCAAAAAGCATTAGATAGCAACAAAAGATGAGGTATCAATAGGTCAACGTAAGAGAACAATGAAAAGAGAGTATCAGTCACAGATACTAAACCAAGAACAACTTAAGAGAATAATCATAAATATTTGATGATATTACCTGCTCAAAGTATGGAACTGCCTCTGTCGCTGATTTATTGTTGAATGAAATGATGGCATTAACCTGCACAGGAGAGATTATATCTTTGTCACACTTGCTTAGAATTAAGACAAAGAAAAGGTTATGTATCACTCCAGCATTCTTGTCCAGAAAATTATACACACATAAAAATATCATTTTGGTGATCTAATCTTGCTGATCAACTGATATTTACATTTTAATTCACAAGAAAACCTAACCTTTGGTATCTTCTCAGCAAAATAACTTCCAGTCAAAACTTGGAGCAACGCACCATTACTATAGAATTCATAAGGTTGAGGCAAAAACAAAAACAAAATGAAGTGACCACATTTAACTGAGGAGAGAAATGAAAAAAGTTTCCAACCTGTGACCAACTGAGAAAAGAGGAAGGTCAGCTAGATCTTCAGGCCTCAAATATGCAGTTGGAATTCCAGATGAGACAATAGTGTCCAAGCAAGAGTTGAACCTCTCATAAACTTGCTTAGCAGCGTGTTCATGGTCAAATGTAACATTGTATGGCACAGATACTATTAAATACCCTTCCTTTGCCAATAACTCTTTGAGGTAACTACAAATCACACCGATACAAACGGAAAATCATTTGAGTTTCAGAATCAACGATTACAGGAACTTGGTTTACACAGGTATGAAACTAAGACATGCAATTTGCCAAATTACTTTAAAATCTATCTACGATTGGCTCATCGCCTAATTCCTAGACTATCTGATATGATCAACAGGGCCACATTTTGAGCAATAATAATCATTGAAAAAAAACTCGTCCAATTTCAATTTACAGCTAAACCCAGAATCATCAACAAGACTGTGAAATTCGATGTAGTCGAAGAATCAAAGGATAAAGCTTTACCTGTAAGTGAGTTCAGGTACAGCTCCTACAAAAGCACCTCCCAAGAATTTAACAATGGCACGAGGTTTCTTGAATCTAGGAAAAGGAGGGATGACTAAACAAGTGTCAAGCCTTGTGTAAACCTTATCGTTTCTGCTGCGATTGTAAGTGCCACTCGCAGTGACGGTGAGAGATACGGCTCGAGATCGTCCGCAAAACAGAGTCGCCGGAATCACTTGGGTACCCAGAAAACTCGATGTTGCTAAGGCAAACTCCATTGTACTTTTTGCGTCTCGTTTCAGTTGTGGAGACGAAGATGCAAACGTACACCACGTAGAAATATATATATATATTTTTTTTTACTTTGGTATACTAAAAATTTTAACCACAACTTTGAACTTTATTGAATTGAGAAATTTGACCGAGTGACAAAAAGTTTTTCCCTATCAACTTGTTCTATTATTCACCATTCTTTTTAACACTCCCATCATCACTTCAGCATCATCGTTTCTCTTTTTTCACCTCAAAATTCAACATTCATTTAATTTTTATACTCTTCAATATTTTTGTTTAATAAAATTTATTATCACAATCCACCAATTTTATTTCATATTTTAAATTCATATTTATGTTTTTAATTTTATGATTACATACTAATAAAAAATATTGATTAAAACCAAATTAAAATATTTAATAGTTAAGTAATTTTTTTATTTTTTTTGTCTCTTTCATCTTTAATATTCTTAGTTAAATAATTATAAATAATAAAGATCAGAAATAAAGACAGTCATTACTAAAACGAATAAAAATACAAAAACTTAATATACAAATACGATACAATTAATAAAACAAACATAACTTAATAAGCACACAATACAACTAATAAAACACACAAACTTAATAAGATCATTACCCATGAAACATTACGAATTTTCTTATATGTGTTTGACCATATCAGATTGCAATCGTGATATACGTTTGAATCACGCAACTCAGATCTATCACGTACATGATTTGCAAATGCAGGTAGTACCTCGGTCGAGAATGATTGCCCGTACTAGACCCGCTTGCCTCAGATTGATCATACTCGTTCCAATGTTGAACATATGTATTTCATTTATCCTCAACAATCATATTATGCAATATAGATACATGATCTCATGATGATAGCCAAATCGGCTATATTCTACATGCGAGCTGGTTCGCAGATAATTTTAAATCGAGCTTCTAACACTCCAAATGCACGTTCAGTGTCCTTCCGACATCCCTCCTGATGTTGTGCAAACATCTTGTCTGGTTAATTTTGAGGAAATCTAATTGATTTGGTGAAAGTTGAATAAGAATGATATATACCATCAGCTAGATAGTATGCCATATTATATGGACGGTGGTTCACGAAAAAATTCACTCTTGGAGCATTTCTTTGTTCAACATCATCGAACAATGGTGAACGGTATAAAATATTGATATCATTCAATGTCTCCGGATATCCAAAAAAGCATGTTAGATCCATAGATCATGAGATGCAACTGTTTCAAGATTAACAGTTATGGTTCCTTTATCTCCCCAATTGATCTTCCCACAATGTATGACCATTTTTTCATTCCCAATGCATGCAATCAATACTCTCAATCATCCCTGGGAACCCCGCTTTTAACTAACTCGCAATATCCTCTCCAAGTCATCTTAAGTTGGAGCTCTGAGGTAAACTTGTTCATACAATTGTATGATTCCTTTACAAAATCTACGTAAGCACTCAAATGTTGTACTACCTCCTATTTTGATGTATTCATCGACTTCATCATCCACCACTCCATATGCTAACATTCACATGGTTGTTGTACATTTTCCAAATGGAGATATATCTTCTTTTTTGAAATCAACTCTTTGGGTGAAGTACTTGCCACTTCTTGATAGGTCTCCAACAATCCGAAGGAAAATATGTTGTCGCATCCAGAATTACCGACGAAATATTGCATCGTCATATATAGGTTGATTAGAAAAGTAGTCGTCAATGAGTCTTTGGTTTGCCGCTACATGATCTCGCTTGAAGTATTTTTTCTTGCTGCGATGTGCATAGTCTTCCTCTATTTTCTTTCGACGTTCTCTAAACCGGTTGACGATATACCTCTCTTCAATTTCAGACTGCATTTTGTAAGCTTTAATATCAAAAGAAAATTCTGATGGATCAATTAATATTTTTTGTAGTAAGATGAGATTTATGGTATTGGTATATCAACGGAAGAATGAGTTTTCATTTATAAGAAATTGAGTGGTTAATATCGATGGATTCCAAACAAATATTACATTAGATAATGATTGAATTCTCTCATAAAAAGCCGAAAGACACATATTACATTGACCAAAATTATTAAAGAGTAAAGTGATAAACATTATTATTAAAGAGGAAAGTGACCAAAATACATTTTTAAAGGAGAAAGTGACAGATCTATAGTTAAAGTGTTATTTTATACTAATTCAACAAAAAACTGAAAACGACAGTATCAAATGCGATTTCCGGCGTAAAAGAAGGTGATTTCAGGCGAGATAAAGACGGCAATTTCCTGTGTAATTCTGGCGATTTAGACAGCGATTCAAATAGATTTCATAATCTTCAACTCAAGGTGATGTCCAGAGGATGATTCTCAGGAGAATTCATTAACATTTTCATCTGCCGATCCGTTACTTAGTTTTTCAATGTTCATTCCCAAGATTCAATTTTTATGCGATATACCTCACAATTATAGATTCGGCTTGAGTTTTTTGACTGATTAGATAAAGGATTATGACTCTGATTTCATTTATTCTACCCAGATTCGATCAACCATCAAGAGTAAGAAGAGGATATTTCGCGTTTTCCAATTCATAGCAACGAATTTTGGGGTTTACTTCTTCAGGGTCAACAATTAAATGTAATCGAGATGCTCATGGTGGAAACAAAGATTTACACATATCAAAATCTCTTCAATTTAGCAATTCAACTCGGATTTTCCACTTTTAATTTATGGGTTACTTGTGAACTATAGATTTCTAAATCTCAATTATTTTCCTTATTTGATTATTTAAACGATTCAGAAGCATTAGGTGAATCCGATCTTACATCAGTTATTGATTACAAGGCATTGAAAGGGGTATTTTCTCGGCTATTTCAAGAAGTCTACACCCATTTGCTGCTACCACAAGCCACATATTCTCTAAACTCACCAATCTTTCTTCAATTATGTCTCAACTCAAGCTCGGGAAAGTCTTGAAGGAGGAACACTCTCCTAAGCGGTTGACATAGCATTAGCAAAAACGCTATGTAAACCATATAAAAGCAAATTTTCAGCGCTAATAATGTATATTTTTCTTGTAGTGTTCTGAAGATAGAGCATCCAACTCATTTATCCGAATTTAGACCAATCAGTTTATGTAACGTGGGATACAAGATAATTGCTAAGGTCTTTTATCTCCGATTACGGAAAATTTTACCCAAAATAGTTTCGAATACTCAAATCGGCATTTGTTTTGGGCCGAATCATATCTGATAATATTCTAATAGCTCAAGAAATGTTCCACGCACTCAGGACCAATAAAGTTATTAAAGGAATTTTTTTAGCGATTAAGATTGATATGAGTAAAGCTTATGATGGAGTTAAATGTGCTTTCCTTGAAGCATTATTAAAGAAATTTGGGTTTCATCCAAATTGGGTTCGTTGTATTATGTTCTGTATTCGCATTGTGGAATATTCAGTTCTCATCAATGGTAATCCCAAAGGTTCGATTTCACCCAATAGGGGTCTTCGTCAAGGGGATCCATTATCATCATATCTATTTATTCTCTGTATTGAGGTATTAGTGGCCAAATTAAAGAAAGCCGAGCTTGAGAGACATATTACGGGAGTCAAGATTGCCCGGAGCAGTCCATCAATTTCTCACTTACTGTTTGCAGATGATAGTTTATTTTTCTGCAAAGCTAATTCGGAAGAAGTAGAGAAAATTCTCACAATTCTAAAAGATTATGAGAGAGTATCAGGTCAACAAATCAATTTTAAGAAATCTTCAATACTATTTGGACACTCAATTCCCCCGAATTGTAAACAAGAAATTCATCATATTTTGGGTATCACAAATACAGGGGGGCTGTGTACATATCTCGGTATCCCAGAGAGTCTAGGAGGTGCTAAAACCAAGATTTTTACCTTTATTAGGGAGAAATTACAGGACCGCATAAATACCTGGTCCTCAAAATATTTATCACGAGGAGGGAAAGAAGTATTAATTAAATCTGTTCTTACAGCATTACCTACTTACGCCATGTCCTGCTTCCGTCTTTCAAAGACGATTATTAAGAAATTTAATTTTGCTATTGCAAACTTCTCGTGGGGCCAGTCTGAATCATCGAAAGGTATCCATTGAAAGAAATAGAAGACTCTTTGTGCTCCAAAGACTGAGGGCGGATTAGGATTTAGGATTCTAGATGTGTTCAATAGTGCGTTATTAGCTAAACAACTATGACGACTATTGGGTTATCCAGATTCTTTATTTTCGAAAGTATTGAAAGGACGATATTTCCATAATACTTCACCATTACTTTTGAAAACAAGTAGTAATCAATTATTTGGATGGCGAAGTATAATTTCGGCCAAGAGTTTAGTCCTCAAAGGGTGTATTAAGAGAAAATGCGATGGGAAGGACATATTGGTTTGGAGAGACCCATGGATTCCAGATTCTAACCCTAGGCCGGCAGAGGTTAAAGGTCCTAATTCGTACCTCGATTTGACGATCGATCAATTAATTTACCAGATTACTAAGCCATGGAGGGAACCACTAGTCAGACAATTTATAACACCACAAGATTACAAGCTCATCATGGGGATACCATTATCGAGGATTAGCAAAGAGGATTTTTGGGGATGGCATTACACAAAATCTGGTCAATATTTCATTCGCTCATGATATTGGGCAGAACAAAATATTTCACAAACAACTATGTATGGACTAACGACTCATGCTCTTCAATCACAGGTCTGAAAATTAGATTGTCCACCAAAAATTAAAAATTTTATTTGGCAAACAATTACTGGATGTATTATTGTTCGTGATAATTTAACTCACCACGGCCTTCATTGTGATAGTTGTTGTCTTCGGTGTGATGAGGAAGGAAAATCGACAAATTTTGCTCTTTTTTTAATGTCTGGTTGCCATTCAAACTTGGGCATTGTCCATGATACCCTCTGCACATAATATATTCCCGGGAAAATTGATATGGACTAATATCAACTATTTATTCCAGAGATTTGGAGAAAATACAGATTATCAATATTTCCCCTAGATTATGTGACATACTTGGAAAGCGCGAAATAATAAACTATTCAATGACATTGATAGAGATGCCTAGGAGATTTTAACTCTTGCTGAAACAGAGGCTCTGGAATGGACCAAACTAAAGGTGGAAAACGGTCTTTTTGATCACCTCGGTCCCACAGTAGGCGAACGAGTATGGGCAGAGGTTGCCCAACCTTCTCTTTCTCATTTACATTTCACAGGCATTCACTGCTTTGTGGATGGATCATGGAAAGAGACAAATATCTACTCATGACTTCGCTGGTACGCCTTCCCAGATTCACCAAATGTTGCAGCGGTTGGTGCTCGAGGGCTACGCAGTAGGCTATCAGCCTTGCATACCGAGGTGGAAGCGATCCTTTGAGCGATGTCTTGTCTAGTCACACTGGGGTTTCAGGAGGTACAAATGGCGACAGACTGTGGAGTAGCGTTGGAAATGATATCATATCCAGATAAGTGGCTAGCTTTTAGTCCATACATGGAGGACTACCAGCGATTGGACGGATCTTTTACGAGCTTCTCCTTACATCTGATTTCAAGATGTTTGAACCACAAGGCTAATTTTTTGGCTAGAAATGTTAGGTTACTTTCTCGTACCATCTCTTATGTAAATTCGGTTCCTAACTCTTAGTTACCTAATTTAATATAAGAATTATTTTTTGATTAAAAAAAAGGAGAAAGTGACAAACTGCATTATTAAAGGAGAGAGTGAGAGACATACATTATTAAAGGTAGAAAGTGACAAACAAACATTATTACAGCTGAAATGACATATACAAACACACACTTGACCATAATTAATTATCAAATGGATCGTGGTTCAACTTCTCTAACAACTCTTTGCTCTTGTCATCGAGTTGCTCCTTTTTACTAAGCTTAATAAACATCTTCATCTTCTCATCCTGAGTCTTATTCTTAATCAATTAGTTGGCCCTCTTCTTAGCATTTTGACTATTTTGTCCAATCGTTTCATCTCTTGCTCCTTGAATTGTTTGAATTCATTTCACTTTTCATTGACCACTTTCAAAGCTGCGTGTTTTTCTTTCTTTTTAGCATTTTTCTTAGTTGCGTCATTCTCCATTGGACGACTACTAGATCCAACAGAGCTGCAATCACTAGCATCACTCTCGTGGGATCCCTTAGATCCACTGCTTCCAGAGCCATTAGTTCCTCCTACCTGACCACCCCATAACGTGGTTGGTCACGGGCAGCGCGTGGCATTCTTTTATTAAATTGAAATTTTTTATTATTACCACTTGAATATATTTAATGCGCTTTCGACGTCATTCTCTGACCACCCGCTTTGTTGCATACACTTAGCGTTATCGTATGCCCCAATCCATTTTCCCAATATTTTGTTGACGTAGTTGTAATGATTTGTACAGTAGTTGCCATCAGACGGAGGATAAAATGAGCAATGCTCATTACAGTACTCAGCAATTTTACCCCAGTAGCACCAAGTTTGGCTCAATAGTCCATTTGGGGTTTTTCTGACGAGCATGAGTTGAATCTTTTGCATTTGAAGTACTTTCATGAACATCGTTCATACCACCAAGAGTCATTTGTGTAGAAATTCGAGAAAATCATTTGTTCCAACATTTGGAACAATTACATTACCTATTGGAGTAGAAGAATAAGGAGGTATTTGATATGAATATGACATCATGGATCCATAATATGGATGATAATTTAAAACAACTTATGACATAAAAAAAATTGGTGAAATACCATAGTTTGGTACATTTTGGGTTCGTTAGAAGATTAATTTTGAAGCTGATAATTGTTAGGGATTTTGTAGTTAAAAGAGTAATTAGAAGAATTTTGGGAGCTATAAGAATTATTATTAGGATCCATTTCACTAAAAAAATGAGTAAAACAATACAAATAAAAGTTTATATGAATGTTGATAGCAAAAATATAGTAAACAAAGATGAATTTTTTGTGTGTGTTTGAATTAAGTGAAACAAGTCTCTATTTATAAAGAATGAAAATAATGAATTTTTGGTAAAAAAAAGTTAAAATAAAATTTAATATTCTATAAAATAATTGATCTTGAATAATTAGAGTGAAAAAAATAGTTTGAATCGTGACATCTAATATAAATATAACACATTATCTAAACATTATTATATAATAAAAAAATCATTTACTCACTACGTGCCACATGACATAGTGACACTTATTCTCTTGCCATTCACGGAGTTGAATACATTTAACAATGTTCCTTCCACATCATCTCATTTTTTTAACAAACTATTGTAAGTTAGTCAAAAGTTGAATAACTTACTTAACACCACAAAAATGAACCATTGTAAGTAGTCTTACTCACTCTATCTATGGTGTTTAAAGTTTTGACTTTTGACATAAAGATTACGGAATTTTTTATAATGTCTAATATAACCCCATTATATACACTAAATTACTTAAATTGTTTAGTCCAAGACCCAAAATTAAAGAATTTTTTTATTCATTTGCTTATTTTTTATATGTTTACCAGCTGGTAAAGCTGAAATATTTAGAGGAATTCAGCTGATTTTTTAATATCTTTTTTTCTTTATCTTTCTTCCAATTATTGTTTTCTCTTCTCATGTTATTTGTATCTTTATAAATTCCAATGTTTCTTTTTTTTTTTTAATTAAAAAAATTGCATGTAAAAACATGTGGTAAAAATCTAAACTAAAATTGGTAACGTAATTTAGCAAATTCAGTTGGATTCAACCTATTATACAATTCAGCTATTACTAGGTCGGGGCATAAAACCCAACACGGACCCGACCCATAAATCCGGGTTCGGGTCCATCAAATTACCTTGTTTAGTATTAAGTTTAATACCCAGAAATAAATCATTCTCATCAATATCTGAAATTTTTCCATGCTTAAGAAAAGTTTCAAACTTAGTACATGATGTCTTCAAACTATCATCACTTGCTAAATTTAACTGAAAAAATTCTTCAACATGACTTGGATCCACAGGTACATCCACACATCGAATAATTAGAGACATCAGTTCCTTGTGACTAATATCTACAGTACAATCAAGAATCACTGAGAAATATTTTGTTTGTTTGATTTTCTTAATGATCATGAGCTTTATTTCAGATCCCAACATTACTATCAACTCATTCTGAACTTTGGGGTTGAGATAGTGATAATGAGTTTCTTTATTTCCAATGCGCCTTATGTGCTCCCGCATTACTGGGTCAAATTCACCAATCATTTCAATAATCCCCAGAAAATTTCCATTATTATCTTCACCAATTTTCTCTTTAGTTTCTCGAAATGCTATATTACCCTAAGCCAAATACTTCACCACACCAAATAATCTATATAACAATTCTCTCTAGTGATTCGTCTCTTTGTTGATTTCTTTTTGAACACACTTATTAGTTGTCTGATTTTTCTGCAACCTCAACTCTAGTTCCATCCACTGGCTCATACACATAATGTGAGCATGGTTGGTCTCATGTTGTCTAAGCCTTATACGACATTGTTCCAATTTATTAACCCAATGCTTGCTAGTTGAGTAGTATTTATGTACCGAGTAAACAACTTGCAACAAAAAAAAAATATTTTATTTGTTGTTGTTGAATACACTAACCAACGCCTATGTCTTTTGTCTCCATTCTTCAAATGTTTTTTGTAATGCCTATGAGAAAAATGTCTACCACTAGCATTCCTGGAAAATACATAATCTTCAGGTGGAGATGGTAAATGACATTTCTTAACCAAATAATCTCTGAACCTTTGGTTAATTTTTTTTCCAATTTCCAATTTCCAGGATCTATCATATCTAAAGATGAATCATATTCTGTAAAGTGTTCATTCTCTACAGTTTTATTGATATCCTCAGCCATGTTCTCATTCTCTTCTTGGTTTTGACATTTAGTTCTAATTCCATCTTCTTTTTCTTTCTCAAAAGCATGATCTTCAAAAACCCTCTTTAATTTCATCAATATCTTCAGTTCCATCTAATTCCTCAATTTTATCAACATCATCAGTCCTAGAACTAGAAGATTTATGTTTCTTAAAATACCTGAAAAGAGAACCACATTGAGATTTCAGTGATTCTTCAAATATTTTATTCTTTTCTCTTTTCTTAGCTCCAGATGAATATATTCTTAATGAACTCATCTTTCTGTAGAGAGAATTAAACATTCAGTGATTAACAAAATCATATACATAACTCAATCATAAATAATAAATATACAAACTAAAAGTTTTACCTTAAAACTCTCTGATCAATGTCGATGTTTTTTTCTTTTGACGGCTAGAGGTCATGAACGTAAGGAGAAGAAAAAAAATTGTAATAAAAGATTTTTGTTTTCAAAAACCAATTTTTTTTTTTTCCATTTATCGATTTTATATAATATTTACATCCAACAATTTATGACCCATCAATAACTTATATCCAAATTTACATCCCTCATTTCCTTTTGATTTTTTTCATGAATTTTTTTTATCTAAATTTTACAAAAACAATAATTAACATATGCATATATATTTGGAAAAAAAAATAGGGACCCTAAAATTTGGGGGCCCCTTTCAAATATTTTATTTTTATGGGCTCCGGTCCAACACTGCTCATCGGATCCGGATCCAGGTTGGGTAAAACATGTGAGTATCTATTTGGATACAAATAATATATATATATATATATATATATATACATATATAAATAATACCTAAACTCGTACCCAAATCCGGACCCGAACTCGGACCCAGACCTAAAAATAGACTCGAATCCGCATCTAAATTCGAAAATTTATAGGGTATTTTTATTATTATTTTGGATTTTTTAAACAATTTTGGGTACTAATGACATAATGTATTAACTAAAATATTATGGTAGGTTAATTTTTATAAAATATGTTATTATTTAATTTTTTAATTCTTATTTAAATTTTTTTGGAGTTTTCAAAATTATGTTATTTTATAGGACACAATATTATTTATTTTTTTACTAAACTAATATTTTGAATTCCACCAAAAACTCAATTAAATCAACAAATTAAAGATTTTGTGACTAAAGTTTAAAATTTTTATTGGACCCAAAGGTGAATTGATGATAACTATATATATTGACAATAAATAAACAAATGATGATCATAATTTTAAACATGAATTATAGTTTTGATTTAAATCTTCCGGCTCCAAACGATGATGGAGAGTTTATACTTGACTTAAACACATCAATATGGGAACATGTATTCTAAGACTAATATGACTCCTATTTTTTCGATCATTTTCAATAGGGGGATGGAATGAATTAAATAATAAGTCCTATCAAATTGTCTTAATAATTTCTGGACAATTACAGAAAAGCAAAAATATTCATAGCTAGTTAACAAGCTCATACATCTAAGATGAGATGCTTACAAATGGATCAAGATGAAGGTTGGAAATGGTGCTTCTTGCATATTTTGGTCAGATAACTGGAATTCTTTGGGTGATTTGAAAAATACTCAACAAACTCGGCTGTCTTCGAGGATGGAAATACCACAATTAACAACTTTATCAGACCATTTTGTAAATGGAAACTGGATATTTTCCCTGCTAGAACTTACGATCAACTAGCCCTGCAAGTGTATCTCACCATGCTTTTCATGTTTAAAAGAGAATATTATTATGAAGGGAGCCTTGAAGAATCTCCTTCTACTTGTTACTCCACCGGCAAGATTTATAATCTACTCAAAGACCATCAGCCGCTTGTTCCTTGGAAGAATGCGGTTTGGATATCTCGTGGAATCTCAAATCAAAGTTTTCTTACATGGCGTTTTGTTTTGAATATATAGTTGCCCAACTGTAGATAAATTTTTTTATGGAGAATCTCTACCCACCCATTATGTCTTTCTCTGCAACTCATTCCCAGAATCTAGGGACCATTTATTCTTTGGCTGTCAATTCTCTTGGAAGATCTGGAGCATTGCAGCGGATTGATGTAATGTTGCTCCTTATACAGAATGGGATAATGTGATTCCTGACATGCATGGTCTTCAATGGAGAATGATTTCTAACGATTCTTAAATTTTTGTGTGTTTCTTTATCAATCAATGTCAAATCAGAGTTCAAAAAGCTATGTCTTCCACATCTTTAAGACGGTATTGGCGAGTTCATATCGGATGACTCCGGCGATTCCCAAATCAAAGGATAACTTATAGATGTTGGACGTAAAATACAAACATAAACATGGACATAGTCATAAAAATAGACATGGATGCAAACATGGTTGTGGACATAAACGATCTACAAGAATATACACATTTGAACACATAGATGTTGACAAAAGACATAAAAAAGATCGACAAGACTCCGTTTTGTGGCTGCTGAGAAAAATTATTCTCTATTTTGCACATCAAGACATTGTGCCACCCTATATCCATGTTTAATATCTCTGTTCTTATCAAATAAAAACCATATGTCCATATTTTATGTCCACATCATTTCTCTGTTCCTATCAAATAAACATTTGAACATGTTGACATTAACAAAAAACATAAAGAAGATCGTCAAGTCTCTGTTTTGTGGCTAGTGAGAAGAATTCATCTCTGTTTTGTATGTTAAGATTTTGTGCCACCCAATGTCCACGGTTTACGTACCCGTCCTTTCTCTATTTATATCAAATAAAACACTATGTCCATATTTTACGTCCATGTTCTTTCTCTATCATATCATATGTATATGTTTGACATCCACGTCTTTTATGTCCATGTCTGTTTCGGAGTTCTCCGTGTTTTGAAATGATTCCAGTTTTTTTTATACCCTTTAGACACGTGTCATCATTTCATTTGCTCTGTTTCTTTTTCTTCATAATTTTTAACGTGCTATATGCATATTAATCTTGAGTAACCAAGGGCAAATTGGTCTCAATTTGTCTCTCATTTTGTTACTTGGGGCATGATTTGACCCATTATGTTTTTGGGGCATATTTCACAATTTCTCTCTTATGCAGGGCATTTTTGACGATAATCTCAAATTAATAAACCATCTTGTGGTTTAGATCTGTCGATCTAATTTTGAGCTATCATTATGAAAGTGTTGATAATATTAATAATATTGGTGACGATGCTTTTGGTCTCGAGCCTCATACAAAACCAATAAATCCTTATGTGACAATTGTTTTAGATGTATTTTGTAATTCACACTCAAAGATCTGTCAAAATATGGAAGAAGAACCAAATGATGAATCAAAAACGTTTTAAGATATTTTGCATATGCAAAACATCTAATATATGATGGATGTAAAGAAATACTTTCAAAATTATCTTAGCATCTTGACTCATGAGTTTGAAGACAGATTACAACCTATTTCAAAACTGTATAGATGCTATTTCTCATATTATGATAAAATATTTGTCAGAGGTAACAACTCAGTGGATTCATACTATGATACAACGAAGGTTATGCGGTTTTTGGGTTTGCATTATCACAAAATTGACGTTTGTCAAGATAATTGCATGATATTTTGAAAGGATAATACCGACAAAGAGAATTGTGTATTATGTTAAAATGAAAGATTTCATCCAACTCAAAAGCTTGGACATAAGAAAGTTTCATATCATGTAGTGTTTTATTTGCCGATATCTAATAGATTAAATAAACTATAGAAATCTGAAAATACAACAAAATACATGAGGTGACATGCAGAACACTCAGCAGGTGAAGACAAAATGTGTTATCTATCAGATGGAGAAGTTTGGAAGCATTTACAAGAGATATTCCTGACACAGGGCAAACTCACGATCTTATGCCAAAGTGCAAGATATTTTTGAACTGTTTATGTTTATTTTTATTTTATTTTTTTGACAAAATGTAATCATATCAAATAGCAATATATCAAATAGCAATATAGTTACAAACTTGATTATAGTTTTAGCTGGCCAAAACAGAGTCTTAAGTTTACTAAACCAAGTGTTTATTATAGTGAACTAAGTGTTTATTAGTATAGTGAAACGTAGTATAGTTAATATGCAACATAACGATCAATAATAAAGTAAACTTCTGGAATCTGTACAGAACCAAAAAAAATTCGGTACCTATGAATAGAATAATCTTTTACCGAAATATCCAAAAGGTGATTGATTTTTATCCGACACCATACCATATATTTAAATGCCTATATGTTTTGTTTTGTTTGTTTTTTTTTCATCGAAACTTTATTCATTAAACTTAACATGTACAACAAACAGATCAATTACAACAAATGATTACAAAGAATTTAAGCATATGCCACATGATATGCTTCGGGCGACGTGTCAGACGATAAAATAGAGCTGGTAGACATGTGTGATTCTTCCAACCTTTACCGCACATGAGCTTAATCCGATGAATTGAACATTGTCGAAAAAACTATCTTAATGCCGAACTTGTTTGCTCATCAAAGATGACTAAACCGGGTAAAAGGGACCAACAACTATCAACCCATCTCCAACCGGTTGCTAAGAATTCTAACAAACACAGGTCAAATGAGAACGATGAAATAGAGAGTCCACGACCGATTGTCTTACTAATTTAAGCTCGAAAACAAAAAATAGCGACACAAGGTAAATAACTAGAGCCTATAAGAAGAAGTTACAAGGAGAGACATTATCGAAACGATGACCTGTTTGGAGATTAAGATCTAGAAGATGTGGCAACTCCAACAAAACAAATCGTCGGAGAGACCACAAAAACAAAAGAACGAAGATAATTTTCAAACAGAGAACCAACAAGACAAGAGCTTTTGGAAAGTAACCGAGAAGATAAAAGCTCTCGGAGATTAACCGACCAAGACGTCAGATAAAACCATATTTAAGCTAAGCCATATCCAGAGACTAATCTATATAACAAACCAACCCAAACACTAATCTAAAAGGATTATGAATTTAGAAAACCACACCATTCTAAAGCAACATAAACGTAACCAACCCATAACCAACACAAAACCAAAGCAACCTAACCAAGTAACTATTCTATGACAACATAAACGTAAACTACCTAAACAAGAGAGGAAAAGTGGCCATCACCGGCAACATAAAGAAGGTTCCGTAACTCTATCACCACCAACGATGAAGCCTTGGCAAGCACCACCACCAATGGCATGAAAACAACCCAAAGCCAATTCGCGATAGCGGCGACCAGAAATAGATCTGCAAACTTCGAGAAGACCATGTTTGGTGGAGCAACAAAAACCAAACCGTGAAGGCACTCTGAAGACCATCAAATCCTCCTCTGTACTCGACACAAAAGACATAAACACAGAAGATAAGAGGAGTGGATACGGCTGACAACAACGGAGCTAAGGTAGCCTCCGGTTGTCGCCGCCTAGTCAAAGAAATACTTTGACGGCGCTAGGTTAACGATGGGGTCTCTTTATCACCTTTTTCTTTGTATATATATATATGTTTTGTTTAGAGAATTTTTTTTTTCCAACTCATTTCATTCATTTAATTCTGAAAAAGAACATGATGCCAAGGCATAGGAACATTGTTTAAAAAGGAAGAGAAAACATGAGTGAACCCTTACATTCCTAGCTAAGAAATCAGCATTCAAGTTCAATGATGTAGGAACATAAGAAAGGAAAAAAAGTCTAAAACAACTCCTGAAAATTGAGAACTCCTCGATGTAGGGCAAGAACACAGGCCAGCTATCATGATCTTGAAACACCTGCAAGACTGTCAAAAAATCGACCGCAACTGCAGCTTCAGATATCCTTAGAGAAATTAGACAGCTCATGGCCCACAGAAGGACCTCAATCTCACAATGAAGAGGAGAAAGACTCTGGTGAATCCGGCGAGCACCCACATTTACCTCTCCGTTCTCATAAGCGAAACAGTACCAACCCAACCTTGACGATAACTCTGAATCCTTCCAGGACTCGTCCATAAAATATCGATATCCTGAAAACATTGAAGAGATAGGTAGAGGTCTAAAGACAACATCGTCAAGAACAAAACCGCCCTTAGCGATATGCACAACATATGTCCCCCGGTTACACTTTCCTGCCTTAACTTCAAACCAAAGCCGAGACTCCATCTTTGCATGTTTCATAACATCTCTTGGATCCCTGTCTATGTCGAAAAAAATCTTATCATTCCGAGCTTTCCAGTTGAACCACATCAACCAAGGAAAACATTGAATATCGACCTCATAAGGAGATCGCCAGAACATGTAGTCTAAACTGGAAAATTCTGAAGAACCCGTAAAGACTCATGCAGGTGATGAATCGAAGAAAGTGCCCATGTCTGCAAGGCTGGAGGACATTCAAAAAGAGTATGATTAACAGTCTCTGAATCAGCCCCGCACCTAGGACACCTTAAATCTCGTGCGATCCCTCGATGTCCCAGCTGTGCCCGAACCGCGAGATGTCCAGAGACCACCTGCCACATAAAATATTGCAGTTTAGATGGACATTTCACCTTCCATACATGAGCCTGGAGAGTTTGCAAATTTGATCCAATATTCACAATATCTGCCATGGAAATCGATGATTCCGTCCAATATCCAGATCACTAGTAGGGATACGAATACCTAAGATCAAAGAAACATCACAAGGATCAAAGAGTTGTCGAAGCAACTCTTCCCTCCAACACTTCAAACGATGATCGATCAGGTGAGAAACTCGCAGTTTCGGATGAACATCCTGACCTAACAAAAATCCAGGATCCATGGACCCCGTCAGACAGATATATGTTCCCCAATACCGACTCGTTCAATGAGACCCTTCATAATAAGTAACCGTGCCAAAATAATACTACGCCATCCGTAAGATGGAAAATTAACTGCACGCGGAGTTGAGGGTTACCATCTCGATAGTAATGACCCCTAAGAACCCTAGCCAAAAGCAAAGAAGGATGATCAATCAAACGCCATAGCTATTTAGCTAACAATGCATAATTAAAATCAACCAATGATCAGAACCCTAAGCCTCCTTCAGTCTTTGGCCTACATAATCCTTCCCACTTTGCCCAATGGATACCTTTGGACTCCTGAGAGTTCCGCCACCAAAAATCGGCAATAGCTGAAGTAATTCAAGAAACCATAGTCTTGGGAATCCTGAAACTAGACATAACATACGATGGGATAGCCGAAAGCACTGACTTAATATGAACCTCTTTCTCCCCTTTGGACAAAAACCGCGAAGACCAAGAATCAATCTTGTCCGTAATCTTCTCTCTCACAAAAGCAAAAAACTTAGTCTTCGCCCCTCCAAGATCTTCTGGAATCCCAAAATATGACCCCATTCCTACAAGTTTTGCAATCCCCAAAATCTCTTGAACCTCTCTCTGATTATCCGCACTCACCGAATGTCTGAACTAGATGGAGGATTTATCGAAATTTATCTGTTGGCCAGAAACTCGATCGTAATCCTGTAAAACTCTCATAATGTTTAGAGAGTTAGAACCACTAAATTGTGAAATCTTTCATGGTTCAAAATATAAATATAAACTATGAATATTATATATGTATTGTAAAAATTAACCTGAACTCATTAATTATTAAGTTTCTCTCTCTTTTAGAGAGAGAGTTTTCCTCTCGAAAATCTAACGAACAAGCTTCATTCTCTTTTCTCTCATCTCAATATTTCAGAGAGATTTGTGAGCTTCACTCCTCGGATTTTCTTGTTTCTTTCCGGCGTTCATTGTGTTTGCCGGTTACTCTTCGAATTATTTCTGGTTGCACATATCCGGAATCTCTTTCCGGGTTCTTTTACTATTTTTGTTGTTTTTCTTTTTTCTTTCTTTTGCAGGTAGCCTTAACTGGATCCTTCTTCCTTTGGGTTCACTTCACCGGAGATCATATATGTTTTCTTCTCTTATGTCGGCCAGATCCACATCTTTAAAATGTCATCCTCAGTTGTTTTTACCAAGTTTAAGGAGGAGTGGTGGGTGATTAAGGTCCGGACTACTGAAGTTAGTCTTGACGGCGACAGAGTTTTCGAAGATGGAGATACCCGATTATGATTAAGGAGGTGTTTCTCTTGTTTGAACCCTTTTGGAGGTTGTGATTTTCAGATCCACCAAAGAGTTTGGCGTCGAAGCGGAGAGATTTGCGGTCCAACACTTCCAGCAATGCATGGCGGTGTACTTCTCAGATCGACACGTGGAGGCTCATCTTGCAGCTTAGTGGCTCTGTGCTACGTTTCACTGTGTTTATTTGTTTTGGGCCTCATGTGTTTTTCAAAGTCCAGTATCATTTTCTCCGTAATGCCAACTTGGGCCTTGTGTCTTCAATAAAATTTTAGACGATAAAAAAAAAAAACTCATTAATTATTTATTTATTAATATATATAATTTATTATTCATATGTTCTTTATATTTATTTAAAATATTAATTAAATAATTAGAAATTATGGAATTGTGGAATGTTTAGGACTTTAGGTTATTGAGGAATGTGTGAGACACACAATATAATTTTGTTTAGTACCTATATAATTCAGTTGACTTACGATTTGAAATTTTGGTTAAAATTGGAGAAACTTGCCTAGCCATAGAAGTAGAAGGGAGTGAACATTTAAAGTAGTTTTCTTAAACCGTAAGAAAATATATAGCAAGCTACTATTCTTTAAAACATAGTCAACAAAGTAGCAAGCTGCTTTTTACAAAATGAGTGAAAGAAAACACAAAGAGAGACACACTCAAGAGTTTGGATGCTGCAGCTTAGTGAAGGCTGCGCATTATGCCGTGTATGTATCCTACGGTCATTATGAAAGACATGATGGAGACAACTCCAGCCGGAAATATCTTCTTCGAACCCATGTATCGAGTCCCCATCACCCATGTTAATGCACCCGCCATTGCTTTTAACCAACACAACAAACAATGCAGATGTTTAGGCTTTCTGATTCGAAACTAGTAAATTGATCAACTATTGATAAGGTATGACTACCAAATGAAAGGAGTATAGTTTCATTGACACGATTATTCTGCTATTGAGTATTATTTCCTTACCTACGCCAATGGTTGATGCAAGAACAGGTTTTGTTGGGAGCTCACGGAAAACATACAGCAGAACAGCAGCTGACAGTCCACCTGCAAGCAGCGATTTCTGGCTACCGCTCTTTAGATAACCCATTAGCCCACCAACTGAACCAAAACCATGTAAACAGTTCATAAGCATTTGAGCATCATTTTCTAGGCAAGCATTATTTCGTCCGTCCATAATTAAAATGAGAATAACAACTTAACATTTCGATTCATCTGATAAGCATACAGACTGAACTAATCTGGATTCTAGAGAAACTCATAGCGAATAAGACCATCTGAATCTAAACGGCATCAACAAGCACTAGGAACCATTCAATTTCAAACCTAAAGCTATGACAGTCAGATCCAGAAACCTTATTATGGCATCAACTTTTGCAGATATCAGAATCGATATCTTCCAAAATGCAATAGCAACTAATCCTAAAAACATGTAGAGTAGTTCTATGAATCTTTTTAATCTAGCAAATAATAATGAGTATGAAGATCTATCTAATCCCTAATGCATTGGTGAGTGACTATTCACAAATCCCCCAACAAGATAAAATCAACTTCTTGAAACATTCAAAATCTGGATTCACCTAAAACACTAGAGTTTAAGAAATGATCACTGATAAAGAACTATGATGGTTTTGCTAACCCTAACACATCAAAATGGATCTACAAATCCCAATTTAGTTTCAATTCTAAGTCCTAAACCCTAGAGTTTAAATCCCGAGATCGATTCTCACCTCCGACAAGAAAAGCGTAACCAAGAGTCAACTTCTGGGACATAGACAAAGGAATATTCTTCTTCCCAGAACTCTCCTCCTCTCCACCTTCTCCTTTATCGTCATTTCCATCGTCGCCTCCGCCTCCACCGCCACCGCCAAAATTATCACCTCCAATTCCACCACCATCTCCACCGCCAATCGAAGGCTCTACTTCAACAGCTTTAACTCCAGAATCAACGCAGTTAGCAGTAATAGTACTGATGATGGTTTTGGTCGAATCCGAGGGAACTACTGCACCGAGAGGAAGTCGTCGGTGACCGGATGCGAACGCCAGAGGATGAAAACCGTTGGAATTGAGGAATCTGACACTTCGGATCGATGAAGCAGTAGAGATGTTGTGCATGTTGAGCTTGGGTCTAACGTTAAGGAGAGAGGACTGTGCAGACGAACCCAAAAGCAAATCCGCCATTTTCTAGTTCTTCGCAAGCTTTTGTTTAACGACTAATTTTACTGATTGAATGATTTTCTCAAAAATCGACTAATTGATTATAACCGGTTTTGATTAGACTTATTAGGCCCACGAATATACGGGCCAAACTACTACTAACCCAATAGTTTTCTTTATTGGTCCAAACTCAATAGTATAATTTGTTAAATAACTACATTTTAGAATATTTGAACTCAGAGGTTCGTAAAATTTTCTCTGGCACGATAACCAAGAACTTCTGTGCGATCTCCTCCTCCGATGCCAACAGAGTTCTCGGTTTTTTCTTTCTCTATCATGTTCTCTTTTCTTTCTCTCGTTTTTCTGTTCCAATATGGCTGTTTTAACGACGTATGCTCTTGTCGGCGTTGTTGTACGGTAGCTCATGCTTTTAGCTGCTAGTCCAGGAGCCTATCTTCCAACTCCATGCTCAAAACTTCTCTATCGTATTTTTATCAGCGATAACTTCTCTACCGATAATTTATCGGTGAGAATCTTTCCTGGCGATCCAATACCACCGGCTTCCCCCAGACAATGTTACGATTCCAATGTTTTATTTGTTTCCAAAAAGCTTTTATCGACCTTCATTTATCTTCGACCTGGACTCGCAAACCCCAAAGTAGACGAGAGTGACTATCTTGATAAAATTCCTCTTATTGTTTTCCCCGAGACCGTTGACAAAGCTCGTCTTCTGGAAGGAGGCGCCACTTCTCGGAATCATCTTCCGCACCGCTGGTTGCTTCTCCACTTCCATATCTTGGTCGTCGGAGAGTTTAAGCTGTACTTGGTCCTCAATATCTCCACCCGAGTAAGATGGCATGTGTATCTATGCAACTAGGGCAAAATTAGCAGGGTTGATGTGCGCATCTCGAAGCACATACGAATCTTTTATCCAGCAGTTTTACTCGGCGTTTAGCGTGCTCACTTCCACATTGAAAAATCCTAGCACGCATCTCGAAGTCATTAGCATAAGTTTGAGATTTAATTGGTTTGCGATTTAATTGGTAAGTCGACAAAAATTTACGATTTAATTGATAAGTCAACAAAAGTTTGAGATTTAATTTAACCAATCAAAACTTCAAAATTTATTCAACCATTTTTAAAAGTTCATATTTTTTTTTACATTTTTCTTAATTTAAATTGACTATTGGAAAAAGTTGATTCATCAACTAATTAATTTTTTTTTTCGAATAACTGTATTTTTTTGTATAATAGAATTTAGATTTTTATGTAAACAATTCAAACGACAAGATCTTATCTATAGTTTAAGCTCTCCTAAAACCTCAAACAATATCACATGGGGATTGCACGACTCCATGTAGTCAAATTCTTGTGGAGAAGAATGCACATATAGATTTAACCACTAGACTAAAAACACTTCTCCAATAAAATTTATATTATATATTATATTTTATCGATATAATCTATATAATAATAACAATCTTAAAATAGATCATATACGATAATAAAGTTTGTAGCATTTAAATAACTCGGTAACCAAGTAATATAAAAAAATTGTAGCAACATTTACAATAAGATTGTAGTGTTTAAGTAACTCAGTAGCCAATTATATATAGATTACATGAAGCCTTAATCATAGTATAATCTATTTACATATATCACCTTTCCTTATATCCTCTATAGTGTGTAGAACATTCGTTAGAAGTAGAGCTTTGTGGTCATTAGCACCACTAACATAATCGTCGTTGTGGCTGGAATCGATGGAAAACACAGTTTGCTTACACCAGTTTGGAAAGACTAGAGAGGATAAACACATCTATTAGCCTTAAACCTATTAGCCTTAATCACATCAATCCAACGAGTGTCAAAATACCAATTCTCACTCATTTGTCGTTTCTTAAGGTCAACAACATGTTTCGTAATTGAGGATCCACAAAATCCACAATAAAACTTATGAATCTTCATCTTGTGTTCACTTATGATTCAACTCATTTTCACTATCAAAAATTTGGATTTGGGACCTAATCTAAAAAGGAACCAATAGATGTGCTTGATTTATGTCGAGATCAGTCTTATAATTGCCTCTCACTGATCAGCTTTGGATTGTACGCATTATATTCTCACATCATCATGTTGAAAGGCCACTGTGACAAATGCGTTTGAGTAGGTTCCACTTGTAAATGATGACTGAATTTGTGTCTCGTACAACTTGTCTTTTCCACGTAAATGGAACGAGATTTCTTTGAATGACGAAATGAAGAAGAATGAGATGATTCTAGATCCGGATTAGGGTTTTGTAGTATAGATGTCTTGTAAGTAAATTGTTGGATCACACGCATCCATGGTAAAGAAGAAGGTGATCGGGGATGATGACTAAATCTCTTCTTTCTTGGTACTATTAGTGAATCCTCCAACAACATATGTCCTATTTAATTCTTACGATTCATTATGCCACCCTTAGAAAGGTCAAATAACCCAATGACTGTATAATTTTCCAACACATCTGTCTTCATAAAAAATGAGAATCAACGCGTCCACCTTCACGTCTTATTTTTCCCACATCGTAAAACATATTAGAACCGTTAGATAATTAGTAAAAATATGAAATAATAATAAGAAATAATATATGTTAGCAAGAACATATTGGAATATTTTTTTAAATACGAACTTTTGTGTTTCTCTTATGATCACATTCAAAAGCCACTATGCGGATGTGTTTGTATAGGTTCAACTTGTAAATCATGACTAACTTTGTGTCTCTTGCAACCTGTATTTTCCACGTTAATGGAACAAGGTTTATTCGGATGACGAAATGAAGAACAATGAGATGATTCTAGATCCGGATTAAGGTTTTGTAGTATAGAAATCTTGTAAGTAAATTGTAGATCGCATGAGTCTATGGAAAAGAAGAAGGTGATCGGGAACGATGACTAAATCTCTTCTTTCTTCGTACTATTAATGAATCATCCAACAACATATTTCTTATTTAGTTCTTACGATTCATTATGCCTTCCTTAAAGAGGTCAAACTATCCAATGACTGCATCTTTTTCCAACACATCCATGTCTCCATAAAAATGAGAATCAACGCGTCCGCGTTCACCTTTTCCTTTTTCACATTGTAAGTGACAAAGTCTGTTGAACATAAACATATTGGTAAAAAAACTGAAATAGTAAGAAATAATATTTGCTAGCAAGAACATATCTGATTTTCTTTTCTAATGTGTACTTTTGTGTTTCTCTTATCATCACGTTCAAAAGCCACTCTGGCGGATGCGTTTGTATAGGTACAACTTGTAAATGATGACTGACTTTGTATCCCTTGCAACCAACGGCGGATCCACCTTCACCAAGGTGCGGACAATAAAACGGCCTTCTGCATCATATTTAGTATGTAATATATCTTGTAGAGAAGCCACCATCTAAGCCTTCTGTGTGATCGAAACAGGCAAGGGCAAAAGCGACATGTTGCATACCCAACATAGACTTCAACTGAGAAACATGGAACATGTTATGTAACTTGGACTTTGCAGGCAAACGCAAAGAAACACATTATTATTTCAACCAAGTCTGATTGTGCGATTACGCAAAACAAAGCAAATACGTTTCAAAGCATTAATTTAACACCTCTGTTTGACCATCAGATTGTGGATGAAAGATTGTGCTAAAATGGAGCATAGTGCCAGCTACACATAAACATTTCTTCCAAAAGTTGTTGAGGAAAATCTTGTTCCATTTAGAAATAATCGAGTTTGGGAAACTATGAAGACGAATTACATTAGTAGTTAAAACACGGGCCACATTAGCTGCTTGGAACAAGTGTTTCAAGCCGATGAAATGACCATTTTTCCTTAAACTATCCACCACAACCAGAATAACATTGTTCCCATTCGAAGTAGGCAATCCCTCAATAAAATCAAGAGAGAAATCTTTCCAAGTATGAGCCAAAAATGGAATGGGTTGAAGTAATCCCGCAAGTGACAACATAAGTACTTATGTGTTTTACATACCATACACTCCACCACATATTTCTGTACTTATTTTTAGTCTCTCTCCAATAAAAATAAGTTGTACTCGTTTCAGCGTTTTAAAAATAGTTGAATGACCTTCAAATTTGCTATCTCCAAATTCTATCAAAATCAATGTGATGTGATGTGAATAAGCATGTAAAATAGTCTATAATCAAGAACGTTTGTATCTCAGCATAATCGTCAATATACATTCACATCGTCACCAAAATGAATTAAATGACGTTTATAAAATAGTTTGTCATCCACCACCGAGTAATGTGTATTCATATCATCACCAAAATGAACTGAAACCAAGAACGTTTGTATCTTAGCATCACTGTCAATGTTCTGATATATATCTTGCAGCAATAAAGTAGAGGAAAGAATAAAAGACAACAAAAAAATTGTGGAAGAAGGAAAGTGATGATTAACAATTCTGGAGAAATAATCAGCAGCTTGATAATCACAAACAACCCAAAAGTCGAGTCAACCAACGTTGATAGTCTAAAGTGACTTCCCATTGGTCCAAAAGATACCTAAGGCTTTTCTTATCAGTACGGAAGATAAATTGTCGACCCAAAAAGTAATGACACCTTTTTGAATAGTAAAAAAAATAACCATGAGCCCACGCATGTACACCAGTTTTAATTGCTCGCTTTCGGATAAACTATAACTGAAGTAGGCAATAGGATGCTTGTGTTGTATAAAGACAACACCTAACCCAAAACTCGATGCATCAAACGCCACAATTAACAACTTGGTAAATTCCGAAAGAGCCAAAACAAAAGTAGAAATCATGGCAGTTTTCAGAGTCTTAAACACGAATTGAACCTCATGTTGCCAAACAAACTTATACTTCTTCAAAAAATCTGTCAACAACTCCGCCAATGCACCATACTTCTGCAGAACCGTCATTATTAGCCCGTTAAACCCAAAAAACCACGCAATTTCTTGACTGTTCTTGAAGTAAGTCACTGCTTAACAGCTGCAACCTTGGAGAGATCAGTAGAAACATCCGCCTAAGAAAGGACGTGATCAAGGTACTTAATAGTAGACAGAACGAACAAACACTCTTTTTTATTTGCAAATAGATGTTGATGATCAAACACCTGCAACACTGATCGAAGATGTGACACATGCTCATCCAAAGAGGAGTTGTAAATGAGGATGTCATCAAAAAATACAAGCTCAAGAGCGATGAAATTAGTAGTTAAAGTTAAGTCTTGAAATGAAAATTGCACATCATGACACACCCCTAAACCACATACTGCAAAGCCATCAGCCAAACGGACATTAAGAGTTAAATGTGTAGTTGTTGTATCATAGCTGGAGAGAGAAAATTGTGTGTAGTGCCATTATCAAGCATGACAATGACCTCATGTATCTTTATCATTCCTCGCACTTTAGTAGTTCTAGGTGAATCGAAACCAAAAAAATGATTCATAGGACTGGTGCAGCGCATAAATCAGATCTAGGGTTTCTGATCTCAGAGGTTGTAGCTACAAGATAAAGAGGCGGTGGTGGAAGCAAAGAAAAGAGCGGCGGCGGCGATAAATGCCAGTGGCGGGGGCAATGGATAGATAAGGTCAACCTTCAAATCTATGAAGATCTAAAGGGACCTTCTACCAACAAGAATAACTCAAATTTCAACTCTTGTCAGACTTCCTCACGCAGGAGCAATGCTCAATGACTGCTAGGGTTTTGTGATACTCTCACAAGCTTGAGAAAAACTTCTCGTTTATAAATCTTAAAAAATAACTCTGAAGCAAATGTCTGAGAGGTTTACAATATTTATAGGAGATATCATGAGAGACACCATTAACCCTAATTAAAATAGAAAATATGAACCTAAGAGCATATCCAATGGTGGTTCAAATCACTCTTCAAATTTGAAGATCTCTATTTTTTGCTTCAAATTTGAAGATCTCCATTTCTTCCTTCATTTTTTGAAATCAGACTTTTTATTTATAAAATGATCCTTTCATTTTTATTGCTTTATTATTTTATACATAATTAAAATTTTAGGATATAATAAGAAAAAAAAACCAATGTCTCTTGCAAATATTATTGAGAAAATAGTCAAAATAAATACGAACTTTACACAATTTACCAAATAAAATACGAACTCTCTCATTTCCCAAATAAAATACAAAGTTACGTTGATCTAGCCATTTTTAAAACACAATTAGTCAACCTTAACATATGTTAAATAACACCAAATTCCGTTAAATGACACTAACCTCCTCCGTTAATTTTCCCAATTTTATTTAATAAAATCCCTACAATTTGACTTAATCAATTTCTTCTCCTATCAACGTTTTTTCTTCTCCTCCTGTAACGTTTTACTGCACAAATCTCGAAAAAAATCCTCTAAGCTTTATGCAAACATAAACATTAGTATAATTTGTTAATGGAAATCAAAAAGCATATATATATATTGATAACTTATTAAGTACCTAATAGTGCAAGATGTACTTTTTGTGGTAAGAGTTCGAAAAAGATGAATGGAAATAAGCGTTCCATGAAAACATAACAATCATGACTCTTCATGCCTGAAAATTTTTCTCCTTCTATATCTGCACAACTCGCTAAGTCTGCTGCATAGCCATCTAGAAATTTAATATCATGTTTAACACATGCTAATAAACGTTCTTTTGCTACCGCACTGAATCGGAATATTGGAACGGAAGCTCTTCCACGACTATCAAGATGTAACTCTTTCCGCGAGCAAAATTGTGCTATATCAAATCTTCCCTTGACTGTGTCTTTTGATTTCTCTTTAACGTTCATAACAGTATTTAAGAAGTTATCGAGAACATTCTTTTCTATGTGCATCAGATCAATACAATGTTGTAGATTGAGATCTTTCCAATATGGTAATTCCAAAAATATCTTTCTTTGTGCCAATTATGCCACTTTCCATATACATCTACTTTCTCCTCATGTCTGTTTTCTCCACAAATAGATGTTTTTGCTGGATTAACCTCCCTTATTCGATGATTGTACACTTCATCACCAGTCAGTGTTGGAGGTGGGAGCTGATTTATAGCATCTTTTCCTTTCAAGAATTTTCTTTTATTCATTCTTAAAGGATGATCTAGAGGAAGAAACCTTCTGTGACAATCAAACCAACACGTCTTCCGTCTATTTGGTAATTGAAAGGCTCTGGTATCTTCCATGCATATTGGACAAGCTAATCGTCCATGCGTCGTCCACCCTGATAACATGCTGTATGCGGGGAAGTCACTGATCGTCCACATTAAAACTGCTTTGACATTGAAATTTTGATTGGTGAACTTATCAAATGCCTCAACTCCAGTCGTCCATAACTCTTTCAACTCATCAATCAGAGGACGAAGGAATATACCAAGACTTGCTCATGGATGTTGTGGACCTGAATTCAAAATCATAAGCCACAAATATTCTTCCTTCATACACATACATGGAGGTAAATTATATGGAGTCATGATCACATGCCACAACGAGTGATTACGAGATGTCATTCCAAAAGGATTGAACCCGTCTGTGCATAATCCAAAATATACATTGCGAGGTTCACTTGCAAATCTGGGGTGCAACTGTTAGAAATTCTTCCACTATGCTGCATCAGATGGATGAGACATCTCTCCTTTGTTTGATTCATGTTCTGCATGCCATCTCATTGCCTATGCATTTTGCGCACTCTGATATAGTCTTTTTATTCTATCAGCGATAGGTAAATACCACATACGACTATATGGTATTTTGGTTCTTCCGGCACTCTCCTTGTATCTTACTGCTCCGCAAAATTTACACTTATCCCATTTTTCATCTTCTGTCCAGAAGATCATACAATTATGCATACATACATCAATTGTAATGTAAGGGAGCCCTAAATTTTGCATCAATTTCTCGGTTTCGTAAAACGATATTGTGCACTGATTACCTTAGGTAGATACTCTGAAATGAGTTCTGCCCAATAGTCCATTTCACGTTTAGATTCATTAAAATTCGCTTTCATGTTCATGAATCGAGATGCTAATGATTGTTGCGAGTGACCTTCCTCACACCCATTAAATAAAGGATTGTTAGCAGCTTCTAGCATGACATAAAATTTTTGTGCCTCACTATTAGGTACTTCATCAGTATTTTGATAATGTCCATGCTCCGCTTGATCGTAATTCTGATCATAACCCGTGTTATGCTAAGCAGAAAATGCATCATTTACCATCCATACATATTGATCTTCTACATGAAAAACTTCTTCTTGATTATCACTTCTATCATGACTTGCACTACAACTGTCTAAATCCACATTAAGATCTTCCTAATGCATTTACCAAACATAATAGTGAGGCATAAATCCTCAACTAAACAGATTGTTTGAAATTTTTCGTTCCGGAAGGATTTTATTATTTTGGCACAAAATACAGGGACAACAAAACTTACCCCTATTACTGAGTGCTAGCGGCTGATTACCCGCAAAATTCATGAACTTGTCCACTCTAGCAGCAAATTCCACCGAGATGTTTCTTATTTCTTCGTTGATTCTTCTATACATTCATTCCCGAAAATTTGTGTAATTATAATTCCCTTCCATTATTTTTTCTTTACAAACGTTTTTTTTCCTCAACACGTTTTTTTTGGTGATTTTTAGTTGTGGTGGAGAAATAAAAATGACGGGGTATATAAAGAAAAG
>WJSH01007102.1:110643-151887 GCA_009757365.2 Lepidium campestre | reverse complement strand
TGTGAGACTGAATATTCAGTCGCACTTTTTTAGGTACAATTTGGTAGAAAAGGTGCAAAACGTTTGTAACTAACAACTTGCTACGATTGTGCGACTGATATTTGGCGACTAATATAACAGTTGCAAATTAGTAGCGAAGTTGCTACTAAAGTGCGACTGATGTAGTCTGTCTTATATTAGTCTTACATCAGTCGCAAAAGTGCGTCTGATTTGTAACTACTTGTTTCAGTTGCAAATATGCGACTAATGTGAGACTGATTTTATGTAGTCGCATATCAGTCGCATATCAGTCTCATATCAGACTCAAATTAGTTGCACAATGTGCGACTGATTTTTCAGTCGCAAAACGTCTATTTTCTTGTAGTGTCAGCAGATGGGCCGAATTGAAGAAATGACCACCCGATGGGCCGCTGAAGTTGGGCCGAGTAATTTTAGGGTTTAGCTGAATTCAATATAAATACTCTTGGATGTGACCGAAAGTGGTATCCTAGTTTTTAGCCATTTTTGTGAAAGACTCTTTACTGCGTTTATTCCATTTGTAATAAACTTTTTCCACTGTTGAATGATTTTACACTATTGAATATATTTTCTTTTATCTTTTGATTCTATCCATCATCTATCTCTGAGTTTTATGATTATGTTTTCTACTTTGCTTCACGTTGTGTTGGTGTCCTTAGTGATGTATGAGTAGTTCATTAGGGGTTCTTGAGGATGGCGTAGACTAGGGTGGATCTTAGATTTTCTAGGTTGCTTAAGGGTAGAATAACCTAGATTTCTTCTGTTTTGGTGCTGTTAATGCTTATTTCACCTTGATCAACTAAAATATATTCTTAGACTTTCTAGCACCCAATTGGTGTTTGATAGAATGTCTGATCGAGCCAATTTCAGAGACTCACCACACGCTTAGCTTGAGGGATCGATTGTCTGAGGTGTGAGTCGGTGCAATTAAGTTGATTCTTTATGCTAGTTAGGTTATTAAACGCATGTGATGATATGGTCTGTTAATATATTCGCTGAGTTTGTTTGCCACGAGAGTGGATTCAATGTTCTGTGAACTTACTGCCTAGAGCTCCGCTCTGTTTGAGTTTTGTTAAGCAACTTAGTAAGTTTAAGTGATACTCTAGTCCATGATTCCCACTCCTTAGGAACCTCCTTTTCTCATTGCTTACTGCTTTGTCTGCTGCTTTATTTTTTATTTCTCTGTTTTGCATTCACTATGTTTCTGCTACTAGTTCTACTTCCTCCTTTAGTTTATTTTCGAGCTTGCCTTAGGTTGTTAAATAATTAAACCGCTATTGATTAGCTTGAATTAGAGTAGTCTATCGCATTTTGATTGCTAGCTACACACTCATTTGGATTGACACCCTAAGTACTACAATGACCATGATAGTGCTATAGGATTTATTTGATAGTGAAAAATCATGTTATCATAGTTGGCTTTCTCCTCGACTCTTTTGTTGTTGGGAGCTTTACATTCAGAAGCATAATGTTCAAACTTCCCACAATTGTAGCACTTGATACTTGATTTATCGTACTTTGATTTTGGATTTCCTCTCCCACGACTTCTTGATGAGCTTTCTCCTCTTTGGTTGGTGTTATCTTCATAAGATTTCTAACCTCGTCCATTTCCATATCAACAACCTCATCCATTTCCATATCAACAATCTCGACCCTGAACTTGACCGCCACCTCTTCTTTGACACCTTTGGTCATTTCATTCTTTAGCGTTATCAATCTGAAACTTGAGTACTTGTTCAGAGATAGCTTATTTTTTCTTTTTTTTCTTTTCTTTACACTACAAGAAAACACGTTATTTGCGACTACGTATTCAGTAGCACTTCAGTCGCAAATCACCAATGTGCGACTGAAGTGCGACTAAAATGAGCAATAGGAAAATCTTAGTCGCAAATTAATTCAGTCACACATTTGCGACTAAAGTACGCCTGCAAACATAGTCTCACATTTGCGAATGAATTGCTACTAAATATGTAGTCTCAATAAAGTACGACTGCAAACATAGTCTCACATTTGTGAATGAATTGCTACTAAATATGTAGTCTCAAATGTGCGACTAATTATCTACTACATATTTTAGTGGAAATATATAGAGTCGCAAATTAGTAGCATACTACGTTGTTATAATCTTGTAAAACTCTGTGTTCTATTTCTTTTTAGGTTATTTGTAACTGTTAAAACTTGAGAAGTAGTCTAAGACGAGTTCACCTGAGAAGTAGTCTAAGACGAGTTCACCTTCCTTTATTAGTAATGTTTCAAATTTTCCTCTTAGAGTTTGAAGACATACCTTCTTTACTTAATTAACACCCTTGTAGGATGTTCAAAGATTCTCTCATGCTTCTTTGGCCGGCGTAACTTCTACGACCTTCTCAAATATGTCTTCATGTAATCATTGCTAGATTAGGCAGAGAGATCTCTTTTCTCTCTTCCTTGCGTATCTCAAACTATCTCTTTGAGGTTGGGATATACTATCTTCATTCTCTGGTACAACAAAACATTTTTCGACTATCTCCCACACATCATGTGCTTCTAGGATAGCCATCATCTGTAGACTCCAATTGTCGTAGTTTCTCTTTGCAAACATGGGGACTTGGAAGAGAACATCATGATTATGCAGAATCTTCTAACTTTGATACCCCTACGCTGGAAGAAAAAACTTTAAAATGATAATGGAGAAAATATTTAAGTATTTAGAAGATGGAAAACTTTGATTTTTATCAACTCTTTTTTATTATTAATTTCTTAACTTAACTTAGTTACTAAAGAGAGGAGAGGAGTAGGTATTTATAGCCTCCAACTTACAACATATCTAGATTATTTTATTCTTAAACCTAGAGTTTTTTTTTCTCTAATATCTAGATTATACAATAATTTAGTGTTTTCTATGATAATGTATAGATTCTCTACAATTTTCTAAAATATTTTAAGGAGGTGGATGTTGATATTTGTAGAGAAAACTCTTGAACTTGGATTTTTTTTTCCCTTTAAATTTTTTTATTATTAAGGGTGAAAGACCAACCTCAAAACAGAGGAAACATACATTATAGTGTCTGCAAACAATTGGAGTTGTCACAATAGACAATTGCAATGAAAAAATCAAACACAATCATAATCTAAATTTGTCTATAGCCACTCCGGACTTCCAGAAACAAGATATGAATGGAAGCGACCATCTCTTGAGACACTAAAGGCCACTTGTTTTGCTGCTTTAAGAGCTTGACGACTGGTTACCACCACACCACAAGTTGTGAAGCCTCGCAGGAGAAGAAGGATTTGCCGTGTAAAATAGCGTAGACTAGGCCAATGTTTCGCGTTGTATACGGCTCCAACCAAGGAGGTACTCTTTGTGAAAATTTCCACATTATCGACTTTGAGATCTGCAAGGCTTCGCAGCACCCAAATAACACACTTGCATTCAGCAATTAACTTGTTTTTTGAGTTTAGTGTTGCATCTCTAGCATAAAATAGGACTTGGCTATGATGATCTCTCAGAATCCACACCACACCAGTTAAAGGAGAAGATTTACTCTAGGAGACAACCAAATCACATTGTACCTGATCAAATCCTGGCATCCTCCATCTGTAAATCCGTGAATTTGCATTACGGTTTAGAGTATCATCATTATCACGTGAATTTGCCAAATTCCATGCCTCTGCTTCTCCCACCGTCGATGCTAGTAATACAACAATAATGTGATCTCTGCCTGTGAAGATCTTATGATTCCTTTGCTTTCATATCTCCCACACTATCCATGGTAGAGCCATTCTGATCGCACTATCCAGAGAAAGATTAGAACGCTGTTCAAAAATGTGTAGGAGATAGTTATGGATAGACATGTGTACGCCGTTTGGTAATTTTGGATATTTTGTTGAGTCCCAGACTTTTCTAGCAAAATCACATTCAAAAAGAACATGTAGAATAGTTTCAGAGTCTTGACCACATATTGCACATGTCAGGTTACCTGCAAGTCCACGAGATTGTAAGCAATCTGCAACATCTAGTGCATTGGATGCAGCTCTCCAAAGGAAAAACTTAATTTTTGGGACTGTTTTAATCTTCCAAATTTTTGCTTTCAACCTGTTTTGTTGCACAGCTACAGATTGATGAGACAAGTCACCCATCTTAAGTTTTGTGAGTAGCATACTTCCACTTTTAACTGAGTAATTTCCATCCTTTGTAAATGGCCAAATCCTTTCATCTTCAATCTCAGCACACAGAGGAGACTCCATAATCTTTGCAATGTCGTCAGCATGAAACAAAGCTTGTAGCTTTGCTACATCCCATTCGTTATTTTTGGAGATCAGTTCCGATACAAAAAGGGATGTGTCACGAGATTGATCCCTGCTCAAAGGATATCAAGGCATCTCTCCCACAATCCATTTGTCAGATCATACCCGAGTTTTAGATCCATTCCCAATCAATTTTAACTAACAGCTCTTGTCCAAACAAGATGCTTCGCCAAGCATACGATGGACATTGTCCGATATTTGCCTCTAAAAACTCCTTTGATTTAAAATATCGAGCCTTTTATATTCGGCTGAGGAGAGATGAAGAATCTGAGAGTAGCCTCCAAGCTTGTTTTGCGAGTGAAGCTTGATTAAAATCTGTTATGTCCCTGAAGCCAACTCCTCCCTCTACCTTCGGTTGACAAAGTTTTTGCCAAGCAACCCAATGAATTTTCTTTTTGTCTTCTTTACTATTCCACCAGAAACTACTAAGTGCACTTGTGAGTTTTCGGCAACGATATTTGGTTAATTTAAAGCAAGACATGGTGTGTACCGGGAGAGCTAGCCCAACTGATTTAATAAGAGTTGTTTTTCCTTCAAGGGAGAGCGATTTGTTATACCAACTTGTTAGTCGGGATTTTAGTATGTCTGTGACATAGGCCAGAAGATCCTTCTTGGATCCGCTGAAATATTCTGGAAGTCCCAGATACTTCCCAGCTCCGCCTTCCGTAGAAATACCCATATAGAGACCAAGAATTTGTTTCATTATATGGTCTATCTTAGCTCCAAAAGTAATTGCTGATTTTTGCAGATTTATCACTTGGCCTGACGCCTCACCATAACGCTGCAAACATCTAAGCAGCTCCTTGACGTTACAAAAATTAGCTCTACACACGAACAAACTATCATCTGCAAAAAGGAGTTGTTGCACAGATGGACTCTCCCTAGTTAATCGAATTCCTGTGATTCTACCAGTTGTTTCCGATGATTTAAAAGTGTGGATTAGTGCGTCTCCACATAAGATGAATATAAAAGGCGAGAGAGGATCGCCTTGGCGAATGCCTCTTCCTGGTGTAATATATCTAAGAGCATTACCATTCAACAGTAAATAGTATGTGACGGATGTAAGACATTCTATCACCCATCTAACCCACATATCATCAAAGCCTAGTTTTTTTAAAAAGCCTTTCTATAAATCTCCATTCTACACGGTCATATGCTTTGGACATATCCGTTTTTACGGCCATGAAGTTCGATGAGCATCGAATGTTTGTCTTTAGCCCGTGTATCATCTCGTGCACCACAAGAATGTTATCTGATATATGAGTCTACCAGCGACGAAACCACCCTGGGTTTTAGAGACGATTGTAGGAAGCCACTTCTTCAGTCTTGTACTGAGAATTCGAGATATAATTTTATAGGACACCGAGCAAAGGCTGATTGGTGGAAGCTCTTTCATCTTTGTAGGGTTTGAAACCTTCGGAATAAGGCATATATGAGTGAAGTTCCACCCTTTTGGGAGTCTGCTAGTCACAAAGAAACTTCGTACCTCTTTGATAACCTGATCACCTACTGTTTCCCAATGATTCTAGAAAAAGAAACTTGACATTTCATCTGCACATGATGTCTTGTTCCCCTGAATACCGAAAGCAGTAGTTTTTATTTCTGCATCTGATAATGGCTGGGTCAATTCCTTGTTCAATATTGCACAGACTCTAGGGGATAAATCATCAATGAAATCAAAGTCATTATCTGATGAGGATGAAGTAAATAAATCTGTGAAATATTGAACTGCAATATCCCCTTTGGATCCATATGCAAATTGTAAGAGGCCATCAGAATTTTCCAACGCTACTATAGTGTTCTGGGAATGTCTATTCTTCACACTTTTATGGAAGAATTTAGAATTATGATCCCCATCTCGTAGCCAATGTTCTCTACTTTTTTGTCTCCAATATTGTTCTTCTTCATGGTATGATTGAGCAATCTGACTCTGTATTAATCAAATTGATACAATATATTGGACAGTTTTTGTTTCCTCTTGCTCTAGTTGAGCTACCAATTCCTTCAGTCTTGTTTTAGAGTTCAGATCAAATCCTCGTTTCCATGTGGAGATGGCTTTACTGCAGTCTAAGATTTTACCAAGGAGATCCTTAGGAACAGAGGTCACACATCCTTGCCAAGCATCCGAGCTTACTTTAATAAAACCTGGCTTCTTCTTCCATCGACAGTCATATAAGAAGCGACCTTGATGCTGCAGTTGGTTGCTTGCCAATTTAACAAATAAGGGTTTATGATCCAAGCTTATTCTTTCAAAGAATTCTCCACGAGATAGTGGGAAAATACTGGTCCGTTCTGCATTGCCGAGGACACGATCCAAGCAACACTAAGTGTATATACCATTGTGAATTCCAGCCTATGAGAACTTATTACCAAAACATACCACTTCTTTAAGGCCACAGTCTGCTAGCAAATTTCTGAAAGGGAAAAAGGAGGATTCACTTATAGGTGGGCCACCTAGCTTTTCTGAGTTATTAAGAAGTTCATTAAGGTTCCCAATCAGCATCCATGCATCCTCTCTACCACTTCCAATTGCTGTTAATTCATCCTAGAAAACCTGATGAAGATTTCGAACTGGTTCACCATATAGACGAAATAGATGAAAAACGCGACACGACCAACTTGCACTTTTGCATCAATAATTCTTTTATTATAATCTAAAACATCAATTTGGTAAGTGTTTTTCCAAAACAAAGCCAAACCACCACTAAGACCTTCCGGGTCAATGACATAGGAGTTATCATACCCAAGTGAGTTACAAATATTCAAAAGAAAAGGTTTGGAGTTTTTAGTCTCCATGAGGAACAAGATATCCGGGAAGTGAGTACGTCTCATCTCCCTTAGTCTCTGGATTGTCAGATCGTTCTCCAGACCTTGACAATTCCAGCTCAAGAGACTCATTGATCCTTAGGCGATTCCACATCGGGAATCACCTCTACATTAGATCGTTTAGCTCCTTTATTGTGTGCATCATCCTCATCCTCCTCACATGCTTTCTTATTTGGAGTAGTTTCTTCTTCTTCTATGTTTTGTTTTTTTAACTCTGTATTGCATAGCTTTCTTCTTGTATTGTTGATGTTTTTTCCATTTGTTAGGTCTCTTTCTATGGCTAAGAGACTGAATCTTACCCCTAAAGGAGCTAGCTCCCGATGAGCCAGCTATAAAAACCATAGGGATAAATTCTTTGAGTGCACTTCCATCAGTTATATGGAGATGATGTTTCTCACATGCCTTTGAAGATGCTACAAGTAATTTTTCTCCACTGAAATCATTGATAGATTCATCTGGGAAATTGAAGACCAGACCCTTGTCTTTGTTTACATCAGTTGTGATGGATGCAGGAGATTCCAATCGAAGAGTTAGGGCTTATCCTTCTTTATTTGTGTCCAGCTTCCTTATGACTCTTCTCACTCTTATCACTCTTGCTTGTTTTTCAGAAGGATCTTGTACTGACAGGTAATTCCTTAGCACATCCAAAATCTCTTCCGTAATCCTCGGTCTCCTAGTGTTTGGGTCGATACCGACATCATCCTTGGTTAAACCCCATACAAAATGTCATCTTTGCTGAGAGTGTGTTGTTCTTTTCCTGGAGATTTTTTATCCCTCACCGTAGCATTACTTTGCCAGATCAGGGGATTATCAGGGTATCTCGTCTTGTGATGTGTTAATTTTTGACACTGGTAACACCTCTTGCAGATTCTTTCATACTCGAATCCAATGCACATTGTTTCTCCTGAGGGTAGTTCGAACTCTCTTGAGTTCTTCAGCGGCTGTGAGGTATTAAACAAAAATTTTGCTCGAATATAGCCTCTGCTCTGTGGCCTTTGCGGGTCAAAAGCTAACTCAACCACTTTACCCAATGAGCCAGCAATCTCAAGGAGAATATCAGTATCATAGCAATCCACCAGAACGTTTCTCATCCTAATCTAAATAGGTAAGGACTGCAGGAAATTTGTAGGCTGCTTCTCGACCCATCGTTCCACCACAATAGACCAATCATTATAGGTCCATACACCTGAGTCAAGGATATCTTGAAGTTCAATTTTAGACTCAAAAATGAATTGAAACTTATCATCCGATAAGGCAATTCTTCGACAACGGTTAAAAGTTCTCCACATGCGAGGTATGTCATGTATGAAACTTGACATTTTCTGGCATGAGGGATTCAGTAATCTTCCCATGAGGCTGCATACATTTCTTTCCAGTAAGCTACCTTTGGGCATTGACTTCAGTTTGAAAGGCTTCTCTTCATCAATTGACATCTTTTTTAGAGCTTGGTTTAGACCAGAGGACATCACTTGATTGTGAACTCTGTTATCTGGAGGTGATTTACTAGTGGGAAAGCAAGCAAAAAGAAACTTGACAACACCAAGGAATCAAGGAAGATAAGCAATGAACTAGGTGGCTGAGCGAGACTCGTTCACTTAGGGTTGTTCTTCCGAAATGTATTCCTTGTATTATTAGAAAGGAAAGAAAAGAATAGAAAAGTAAAGAAACAGAGAAGAATATTTTCAAATCCGGTGAAAAACGGTAATATTACCGGTTACTAAAGCTCCTATTGGTAGAGTGAAAGACTCTAAACCAAATGGAGAGTCCTAAACCCCATCGAGGAGAACAACTGCTAGAAGATATCTAATACTCTTGAACTCGGATTAAGTATTGGATATGGTCCAATAATTAAACTTATCCAAAATCAAGTTTACCTTTCAACAAAATTATCACTTTTAAAAATGTTTGATGATTTTTATATTTGTTTATATAAATCAAAATTTTTAAATTGAACAAAACATTATTTATATAATATTTAATAATAGTATAATGTGCACCTCTGCGGTCTTCTCCACCGTAGTTTGATATCAGATAGACGAGTAATCTTGCATAATAAAATTTAGAGTTTGAGTTATGAATTAGACAAGACCAGTCCAATTATTGACGAAAAAGTATGATATTTGATGTTATGGTTGGAGATGAAGAAAAAAATTAGTATCAAAATTAAACTGAAAACAGTATAATTTTAACACCAAAATAGTCATATGGTTGGAGAGCAGGGCCGGCCTTTTTCTAGAGCAAGAAAAAGCAAAGACTTTAGACACCAATTATTATAAATTATTTAGATGCATCAATTACTGTAATGTCATTTGGTGTAGTGGCTGTGTGATACATTTTTAAGTGGAAATGTTAGGGGGAATCCAACATACCTCTTTTACCTTTTCCCTTTTTCCTGATTTAAGGGGCACTAATTTTTGAATGGGTTTTAGGCATTATTTTACATAGGGCCACATTCCTGAATTCAAAATTCATGGTTACATTTTTAGCAAATCAATGGTTTTATTGGTATGCAACATATATCATACTGGCTTAAACAAAAGCATGTAGTTACCATTTCTTACCAGCATGGCTTGATTTATTGTACACTTCAATAAAATTACATAGATAAACCTTTTGTTATTCCTCCACTGCTCACAGCAATGTTTACATAAATTTTTTAAGTAAAGTGACATAATGATTCTGATCACATGAAATCACCAATACGAACATGAGGACTTGTTGGAAATGGAAGTAACTAATTTAGTTGTTTGAGCTCCTCTGTTATCAGACAACAATTTAAAGTAACACAAAACATACCTTAACAATGTTTTTGAGTGAGTTTGCAAAATTGAAATGAGCAAATTACACCCAAAACAAAAACAGATATATCTTAAGGGCGTTTGATGCCTCTGAGCTTTTTCTGACTATAGTTCTTGATAAACCATTCAGGTTTATACAAAGCAAAAACATGTCCTATTACCAATCCAAACAATACACCTGGTCCATACCCTATTGCCACTGCTCTCCAATTCCATAATTCTTCTTCTTCTTCTTCTTTGGGCTCTTGTGTCAATGATGTGTCTTTTCTTAAGCAGTTTTCTTCAAGCGGAAGACCACATAACCCTGAATTTCCTTCAAACGAGGATTTAGGCTGCCCTATGATTTGAGTCCCTTGTGGTATTTCTCCAGTGAGCTGATTATCAGAGACATCTAAGTACGCCAAATATGATAGTCTCTTGAGTTCTTGAGGAATTTCCCCTGAGAGTTTGTTCCCTGACAGGTCTAATGACTCCAGCTCAGTCACATTGGCAAAAGACATGGGGATATGTCCTGTGAATGAGTTGTTTGATAAGTTGAGAGCAATCAATGATTTCAAGAGACCGATAGATTCTGAAATCTCTCCCTCGAGTTTGTTTCCAGAGAAATCAATGGCGACGTAGAAATTTAGAATCTTTCCTTGCTCCATGTATAGACCTTTGTATTGCAAATCCAAAGTATCTTCATAGGCAAACCGAGCATTCATATAATCTCCCATATACAGTCTCTCTTCATCATACAACTTGAGCGATGTTGTACTCCAATTCTCGAAGTAATTTGTTGGTAAGCTTCCAGTAAATCTGTTGTGCGATATTTCAAGTATCTGGAGCTTGGGAAACGCAAGCGGGCCATCATCAGGTGGAGAGATAGGACCATGGAATCTGTTTGAACGGAGAGTAAGGACTTTCAAAGTCGGCAATGCCTTGAGCCAAAAGGGAAATGAGTCATTGATATTGTTGTGGTCCACACTTAGAAACTGTAGGAGAGAGCAATTTAGGAGAGATCTTGGAAGCTTCCCGGTTAGTCGATTGTAACCAACGTCAAGTGTCTGTGTGAAAGCTCCCATATGGAACTCGTCTGGAATATTTCCTTCCAACTTGTTTTTCCGGAGATTCACTATGGTGATAGTACCTAGACATGGTGGAATCTCTCCGGTGAATTTGTTGTAGGACAGATCAAGAACCTCTAGAAAGGTTCGGTTACAAATTGACAGAGGAATCTCTCGTGTGAAACTATTGTTCCAAACAGACAAATTGATGATAAAGACTGGTGGATCAGGGAATGATCCTCTGAAAGAGTTCAAAGCCATATCTAATACTTGCACCGATGAATTGGCTAAGACATGATCCAATGAACCTTCAAAACCAGTGAATGAATTGTTACGAAGATTAAGCGAGACTAAAAGAGGAAGACTCCATAACCAAGCAGGAACGTTCCCTTCGATTCTGTTATCGGAAAGATCCAAGTACTCTAACTTCTTTAAGGACTTCAGGAATCTGGGAAAATCACTGATGTTGCATCCTGACAAGAGTAAGTTCTTCATATTTGGAAATTCGATGTCTGAATTCACACTCATGGATGTTAAACTGTTGCCGTGAAGATTAAGGTATGACAAAGATTGGAGAGAAGAGAAAATTGTTAAGTCAATTGAGTGATTTATGTTTAGGAAAGAGAGGCTCAGATACTGGAGATTGACTAACTTCAAAGCTTGATCTATGATCTCTGCTTCAAAATGGTTATTTCCAAGGTTTAAAGTCTTAAACTTAGACGAAGAATTAGGGATTTCAAATGAGCCACTGAGAAGATTCTCACTCAAATCAAGATGAGATAAGGAAGGCATGGTGAACAGAGAAGACGGTATGCTTCCAGACAATCGATTATAAGAAAGGTCTAAAGCTAAGAGCTTGGTAAGGTTACGTATTGAAGAAGGAACTTGACCGAGGAAGCCATTCGAAGAGAGCAACAAAACCTCTAGGTTGTTGAGTTTACCAAAAGCAGATGAGAAAGAAGAAGAACCAAAGTTGTTGAAAGAGAGGTTTAGGTAACGAAGATGACTTAACTCGAAGAGGCTACTGTTTGGTCTGAGAGTACCATGTAGACATCCACCAGGAAGTTCTAGAAAGGTGATTGAACCAGTAACGTTATCGCACTCCACACCACGGAAGAAGTTGGCATCGTCGCTGCAGATACTGGAGAATGAAAACTCGTTTCTAAAACGTTTAAGAGTTTCAGTTTGGCCGAGACGACATCTGCCAGCAGCGACAAGATCAATGGTAGTTATGATGATTAAGAAGACATAATAGAGGATGGAAACGCGAGGGAACAAACGCAAACGCGATTTTGTCATTAGGATTTAGCTTGTATGTAAATTTAGAAATTTGCAATGGATTTTTCCTTTCTGTAGAATTTGACTCGTCGATCTGGTCTTATATATACGTAATTCAACAACGTGTAGATAATGGAAACCCAAGAAAAATAATTATTGTAAATGATGTCAGCTTTCAAGTGGTTTGAGTTCTTGGAACTCTCAAAAGTCAAAAGTCTTCTGATAAATTGGATGAGGTAGATGTAAATTTATTACTTATAAGTGCATGGAAATGGGAACGAGTACGTGGAAACGAAATGTAAAAAAACGTGAAAACGAATTTTTTTATAATTTTAGGAAACAGATATGTTTTGGAAACGCGTATTATATATATAATACAATAAAATATTATATATAAAATATAAAAAATTCAAATCATATAAAAGTATTAAAAAAATATACATATCCACTTAATTAATAGTAACTAGTTTAACAAAAAAAACCATAAACTTTGACATCAAACACTTAAAATATAGTTTTCGTTTTCATTATATTTTTGTTAAAATAATAAAACATATTTTAGGATGTACCCTAAATAATTTTTATTGTGTTTACGAAAAAGAAGTTTCCATATCACGCTTCTAAAACGGAAACAAGTGTTTTCAAAATAGAATCGTGTTTCCGTCACGTTTCCAGATCACGATTTTTAGGAATCGCATTTCCATCACGTTTCCACCGCGTTTCCGAGAATTTTCGATTCTGAAACGTTTCCGAAGTAGGAATCAGATTTCGAATAGAGTTTCCATGCACTCTAACTTATAATACATGCTACTCTCTCTATTTTAATTTTAGTTTTAGGATTCTTTTTTCAGATTAGGGGGCCAATTGGTAAGAGCTGAATTTAGGCTCTAGAAATTTTTGTTGTAGATTAATAATTTTTCAAAGCTAAAATATAAGTGCTCTAGGTTTTTGGTTTTGTAAAGCTAAAACCTACACAACAAAAAAAGGAAAAAATGTTCTAGATTTAGAAAATATGGGTAAAGTTTGATTGGTAAAGATTTAGTGCTCAGGAAATATTACATAGTAAAGTCTGATTGGAAAAAATTTAATGCTCTGAAAAAATTATGGATGTACAGAACTGTTGTAGGAACCAATCAAGCTCTACATCTTAATATATTAAAGCGAAAATCCTTTTATATTTTGGGCTTCAGTTGACGTATTATAAACTATAGGATAAAATTAACTAATGATTTGGACAGATCAATTTTTTTTTAATGTTTACAACTATAAGGTATTTAATAAGGCATTTAATTATGTAAACATAGATTTTGATATTTAGGTAGGTTCGGGTCGAGTCTTTTCAGGTTTTAGATTTTTGGTTCTGTTGATTTAATATCCATTCTAGTATTTTTACTTTTTGGGTCGGGTTTCGTTCAAGTATAGATCGGGTTCGGGTTTTTTTATCCAAATCTTTATAAAATTCAAAAATAGTAAAAATTTAATAGAAAAAAATCTTAAAAGATCAAAATTTGATAAAAATATACCGGGGTCTTGATTAGGTTTTAGTTTGGGCTCGAGTTCAATTTTTTGGATACATAGATTTAGGATTCTTTCAAGTATTTCGGCAGATTCAGTTTGGTTTGATTTTTCTTATTTTGGGTCGGATATTAGGTATTGGGTTTTATTCATAGGGTTATGTAAACAAAATACTAACTCATTGTGATGGATAACCAATTTCAAAAGAAAAAATTTAGTTGAAAATTGCATCTCTCAAGGTCAAGACTTAGTTATATAGTAGGGATTTTTTTTTATCATTGTTATGATTTTCTTACCAAACCATATTCTGATTTATCCTTACTTGTTCTTAGATATTTTTTTAAAAAAATAATCAAATTATGCGCTATATCGCAGGTATAATCCTAGTATAGTTTTAAAATAGAAATTTAAATAAAACTTCAATATTATTCCTGTCAGTAGTAATAAGAGAGAAAAAAAATAGTGTATCCAATAAACGTAAAAATATAAATTTTAATTTAAATACATATTTTAAACTATATATAAAATAAAATAAAATAAAAAGGTTTATATATAATAAAATAGTGATATTCTCTACCTTTCTTACAATATTTTTATTATAACATTTTTTCTTCTCTGCTTCTACTTTATTTACACTATATATATATATATATTTAAACTAAATCAAATCTAAATTTTATTTTTAAAAATATAGATTTTTTTACACATATTAAGATTTGTATTTTCAAAAACAAACAAAAAATTAGTATATAAAAATATGTTATTGGCAAGGACATGTGAACCAGTGATAATGCTCTCTTTAAAAATCTTCAGACACCAAAGTTCGAACTCATTACCTAGAGTATGAGGAGAGAGATTAAATGTCACTTGACTAATTAACAAAAACAAAAATTATTAAATAATTTTATATGAAATATTCATTTCATACTATTTTATATAGAAGACAATATTCTGCTCAATTCTTACTCATAAATTCACCCTACCCTACTTACATTATATTATTACTGATAATTCCGATATCCAAATCTAAGTAAGAAATAATAATTGATTTTCTTCTTTTTGGTCTTTAATTAAGAAGTAAAACGAAATGTTACACTGTTTTTTCCTGGTCAATGTAGAATAAGCATTCCCACACGGTCAGCTAGTTGAATATATATACGATAAATAAGGTGGAATTATAACTATTTTCAATCTTTGAACGCTTGACCCACACACAAGTCTTTATCTGATTTCTCTCTTAATATAAGATTGAATCATATACACAAGTCTGTGAGATATATATCTTAAATAATACTTTTATTATTTCTTAATCATAACCACATATCAATCTATGATTAATAAGAACATAAGCGGAAGCGTACTTTTAAGATCCATGAGTTTTGACAATGCTTTTTCCACAACGAACCTATGATAGCTTAAGGTCTATGTTGATAAGGATGCAAGGAGTTTTTCTGTAATTCTAGTTTGAATTATTGTGGGAATCATAACCTTCTATTTACGTAGAAATAAATTCTAATTTGACCCTTCATCAAATTAAAAATTAGTAAATATATGCACATAAGTTTTGACTCTTTTAAATACTGACCCTAACACATTAAATATACATGTGTGACCCTAAAATAATTCTTACAATCATCCACTTGGTCAAATATGTATTCTGAAAATGTGATAGACTTTATAGCTCAAGATCGTCATTATATAGTAGAGCATAAACAATCTCATCCATTGACTATACAAACATAGGATCATAGCGGTCTTTATTATAATAAAAACAACTAAACCTTCCATGCTCGCTAGAATCAATATAGTCAAATGACATAGATCAATTACTAATGTGCGACATGAAAATCACATGAAAATGATCTATCAATTTTCAACTGGTCCTACCTTATTGAAATCCTTTAACTTTATTGTACAAATAGAGTAAACTGAATACTATATTTCTGATCAGAAAATTAAATATGCAAAAACACAACTAAAACATAAAACCCAAAACCAAATGAAAGATTCCCACCAAACTAAATGATCCTCAAACATTGAAACACCCATTCGAGCAGTATGCTTATGAAATACCGTTGGTGGAATACCTTTCGTAAGAGGATCTGCTATCATAGAATTTATCCCTAAGTGTTCTATGGAAATCTCTCTACTTTGTACCCTCTCCCGAACAACGAGGAACTTAATCTCAATAAACTTGTACTTTGTCGTGCTCCTATTTTTGTTGGAGTACAAAATAACTGATTTATTGTCACAATATAACTTAAGTGGTCTTTCACTTCCCTCAACAATTCGGAGCCTAGTGACAAAATTCTTGAGCCAAAGTCCCTAATTGGATGCTTGAAAAATTGCTACATATTCTGCCGCCATTGTGGAGGAAACTACGAGTGATTGTTTCACACTACCCCAAGCAATAGCTCCACCAGCCAACAAAAAAACATAGCATGAAGTGGACTTTCTACTATCTTAACATCCAACAAAATCACAATCAAAATATCCAATGATCTTCAAGTTATCTGATCTCTGATATGTGAGTATATAATCCTTTGTTCTCTGCAGGTACCTCATGACCCTGTTGGCTGCTTTCCAGTGGTCCAAACCTGAATTACTTAGGTATCAGCCCAAAACTCCAACAATGTACGCTAATTCCGAACTCGTACAAACTTGAGCATACATTAGACTTTCTATTGATGATGCATAAGAAATTTTGAGCATACATTAGACTTCCTATTAAGACAAAAATTGTCTCCTTTAGAGATTGGGGTATCTCCGTGTTTGCTATCATGCATGCCAAATCTCTTTAGTACTTTATCAATATAGGCCCTTTGTGGTAATCTTAGAATACTTCGAATTCGGTCTCGATGAATCTGGATTCCTAGTACAAAGGATGTTTCACCAAAATCTTAAACAATTAATCCAATTCAAATATTAAACTTGCACAATCAAAATTATTATTCATACAACGACATATATTAACAAGTATGAGGTTCAATATGCAAGAATAATACAATAGCATAATGGTGGAAGACATGTTTATGTTGAAGCGCAACAAAAACCAGCATATTATATGAAACACAACGTGATGAGGGCGGGTCTAGGATTTTAAAGAGTTTGTTGGTTCGATTTCCCTACTATGCGAAACTAAAACACATTTTTCTAGGCACCCCAACACGGATATGAGCCCATGCTTTCGGCCCATTTGAATACCCGGAGGTGAAGGTCTATCCGTGAGCTGCACCTCCCCCAGGAGAATAGTCCAACCCCTCCCATAAGATTTGAGAACTCACTAGTTACAAAAAAAAAACAAATTTCCTATCCAAAAGTGTGGAAAAGAGTGTGTGCTTTTATCTACTCTAACTCTTCTATATATATATGAAACCTCTATAAATTAATAATGTTGGGATTACAACTAAACTACGACTTTTTTTTATTAATTTATAGTAATTATTAATTTATGGATATACTAATTGAACCAAAAACTCAATATTGGACCGGAGAATTTTTTAAATTTATAGAGATTATTAATGAATTAAATATTAATTTAAAGAGGTTATAATTTATATATATTGAGACATCAAAGTTACACGAAACATCGTAAAAATATAGCACAAGACCTACATTTATCCAAACTTGATGGAATATTAAATATTGATGACTTCATCGATTTAATATACTGATTCTTAATTACAAATATTGATTAATAAAATCAAATGGGTAGAAAAACATCAGGTAATTTTTTTGTTAATTTACCTGATATAATATTGGCAAGGAGATATGATCATAGGAGCCACTAAAGATGTATGTTCATTGTTCGAAGCCTATCTACTCAACCACGAGAATTCAACGCATGAAATTACTTGCAGAATATTCTCAACTCCATTATTGAATACCTCGAAGAAGAATCAGGTCAAAAGGAGTTTGAACGAAGAAGTTATTTAATTTACAAATCAGATGATTTACTAGTGTAGCGCAGAAGTAAAATTAGGGTTTAGAAGAACAAGAGACCGCGGCTCAAAGAGGAAAGACGGCGACGACGGTATTAGGGTTAGAAGTGGCGGCGGCGTTAGGGTTTTGATGATGGCGACATCAGTCTCTTCTGTAACCAGATAGATAAACTCAACCTATAGATCTATGGAGATTTACAGGGACCTTCTACTAACAAGAAGAATTCAAAGTTCAATTCTTGCTAGGCTTCCAGGTGTGGGAGCAAAGCTCTACGTCGGCTAGGATTTTGTGATTCTCTCACGTTAGCAAAAGTTAGGATTTTGTTTCTGTTTAATCTTTTTCTCTCTTTATTAATGATGCAAGGGGGTTACATTATATAGTGAATTCCCTGAAAAAAACCCTAAACCCTAATGGCCGATGTCTTACTAGGAATCCCTGAATTAAAGAAAAACTACCAAAACTGATCAGACTTCCTTATCTCTTCTTGGGCCCCACGAAATGGACCTTTAAAAAGAAAGGAGTATTTCACAACTTAAACCCAAAACAAGTTACTAATTAGTCAACCCTTAGGTAAACCATTTTCACCATTTAAACAAATGACTCTAAGGCCTTATTAAAACAAACCCAACAAAAAGCTCAAATAATTTAAATAGTCTTTAAAACAATAAATAAAATAGAAAAAGGCCTAGAGAGAGTAAAAGCCTGCGTGGTTCTTGGTCAACCCTGGTGCCACACTGCACCAGATCCCTCACAGTCAGAGAAATTTGTCCCCGAATCCAAAGCAGTGCACGAGTCGGGTTCCTTCTTCCTCTTAATTGCATTGGTCGACATCTTCATGTCAGCATCACCCTTGCCAATGCCCACTTCCTTGGTCCCAGCAGACCGATCTTCACTTCTCTCTCTTGGAGCTCCCTCCGATAGGTCCAACAACCTATTCAGATCCTCTTCTTTGCATCGTTGGTCACTCACGGACGATGAACAAAAGAGTTTTGTGGTGTGAGCTCCACACGATGCATTCAGCACTAGCTCTCCTTGTTTCATGACAACCTCTGCAGTTGCCTTAATTCGTGCATTTGTTGAAACAAGAGTAAATGTCTTACCTTGGAGATGTAAGACATACAAACTAAAGGGCTCACCCTTAGCACCGTTAGCCGTGTGCAACCAAGACATTGCACTTGGCTTAGGACAAGAGATGTGTGGCAGGTCCACACGCTTCACCAGCTCGGAGGTGACTACTCTGTTGCAACGTCTTAGATCGATGATTGACGTACCTTCATCGCCTTTGATCTCGAGACTCGACACGAAATTCTCCTCCCTTCGACTCGGGCTTCTCAAGGACAGCCGCCCGAGCATTGGCCTCCTAAGCAGCAAGGAGAACCATCTTTCACCCTCAAATAAATATTGAATTCGATCCACACCTACTTCTTCGAACTCATTCTTGCGACTTCGACCAAGAGACTTGTCGAGTCTTTGTGCACACACTTTGGGCAGAGTATGCCTCACCAAGCTTGCAATGCCTCATCGCCACGAACGATGGAGTGTTGGCACGTACACATCGGCTATGACATTACCCTTAGCTTGTGTCACATTCCCGTTAGGTGACACACTCTTGTGATCTCCTTTCCGTTTCTCTTCACTCTTATAGACCCTTTTATCCTCGACAAGTTCAAACTCATGAAGGTTGTCAATACAGACAACAGGAGAGTCCCCTTTGTCACACAACTCTTCACTTGGCTGGTCTAACAACTCAACCAAGTCATTCCTCTCGCGTGTGATGACGCTTGGGCATGTCACGGCTTCACGGTTGAGAGGAGGAGGAGTACATAGACATTTGGGTGATGTAGTCTCACCCAACATATTATGGAGCTTACTCAAGGCTCCATCAATCGCACACAAGCCGTCTAGGGTTTCCACGGCTCCATCGTCAAAGAGCACTCCTTTGCTCTTGAAAACCCGTTTGTATTCTACAAGCTTTACCTCAATAGAAGCATCACCTGCAACAACAGTAGGAAAAGACTCACACATATCTTTTGAATCTTCTTCCAGAATAAGGTCCTTACGAACCAGCAGTTTGTGCCCTAATCACACATCATCCTCAGTAGTCCCGGAGAATGGTGGCACATTAGTTAGTCTCTTTAACAAAAGAGACATGGCACAGAGAGAGGGCTCAACCATGGTTGGGCTGAGATTGTTGACTAAAATGTCAACATTTGGCAGCAAGGGCTCGCAGCCACGGACCCGATGCTACGAGTGGGTGATGCGGCGGCAACGGCTACATGCGGAGGTGGAGCAGTGGTCAACGCACAATGTATATGGCTTGACAAGGTGGGGCATTTCGAATCCAACATGTTACAAAGATCAACAAGCACTTGCAAGGCTTGTCAAGACAGCTAGCCAAAAACTTGGTGTAACGAGAGCGGATCAGGAGGAACCAAATCATCTCTCCAGTGGGACATCATTCTCGCGGCGGTTGCAACAGACATATCTGATTTGTAAGGAACAAACAGATCTAGGGTTTCTAGTGTTACCTTGATTGTAGATCGAGCGGTAGAAGTCGATCTAGATGGCTCTGATATCACCTGATGCAGCGCATAAGCAAAATTAGGGTTTTAAAGAACAAGAGGCGGCAGCTCAAAGATGAAAGACGGCGGCGGTTGTATTAGGGTTAGAAGTGGCGGCGGCGTTAGGGTTTTGATGATGGCTGCAGCTGTCTCTTCTGTAACCAGATAGATAAGCTCAACCTATAGATCTATGGATATCTTCATGGACCTTCTACTAACAAGAAGAACTCGAAGTTTAACTCTTGCTAGGCTTGTAGGCGTGGGAGCAAAGCTCTACGATGGCTAGGGTTTCGTGATTCCCTCACGTTAGCAAAAGCTATGGTTTTGTTTATTTTTAATCTCTCTCTCTTTATTAATGATGCAAAGGGGTTACATTATATAGTAAATTCTCTGAGGAAAACCATAAAACCTAATGGGTCGAAGCCGTACTAGGAATCCTTAAATAAAAGGAAAACTACCAAAACTAACCAGACTTCCTAATCTCTTCTTTGGCCCCATGAAATAAACCTTTAAAAAGAAAGGAGTCTTTCACAACTGAAGCCCAAAACATGTTACTAATTAGTCAACCCTTAGGTAAACTATTTTCACTCTTACAACAAATGACCCTGAAGCCTTATTAAAACAAACCCAACTAAAAGCCAAAATAACTTAAATAGTCTTTAAAACAATGAATAAAATAGAAAAAGGCTCAGAGAGAGTATAAGTCTGCGTGGTTCTTGGTCAACCTTGGTGCCACGCTGCACTAGATCACTCCCAGTCAGAGAGATTCGACCCTGAGTCCAAAGCGGTGCACGGGTTGGGTTCCTTCTTCCTCTTAATTGTATTGGTCGACATATTCATGTTAGCATCACCCTCGCCAATGCTCACTTCCTTAGTCCCAGCAGGCCGGTCTTCACTTCTCTCCCTTGGAGCTCCCTCCGATAAGTCCAACAACCTATTCAGATCCTCCTCTTCACAGCGTTGGTCACTCACAGACGATGACCAAAAGAGTTTTATGGTGTGAGCTCCACACGATGCATTCGGCACTAGGTCTCCTTGTTTCATGACAACCTCTGCAGTTGCCTTAATTCGTGCATGTGATGAAATAAGAGTAAATGTGTTACTTTGGAGATGGAAGACATACGAACTAAAGGGCTCACCTTTAGCACCGTTAGCCGTGTGCAACCAAGATAGTGCACTCGGCTCAGGACAAGAGATGTGTGGTAGGTCCACATGCTTCACGAGTTAAAAGGTGACTACTTTCTTGCAACGTCTTAGATCGACGATGCACGTACCTTAAACGCCTTTGATCTCGAGACCCGACACGAGAGTGATTATTTTTGGAATCTTAAGAGTGATTCTCATTTTTCTTGTTAATGGTGTGTAATATTCATTGATCAATCATGATGTGTAATATCTAGTGTTCAACCCAATATGATGTAGTGGATTCTCAAACTAGGGTTTCAGAGATGGCAGAGGCGGCGGCGGCTAAGAAGTGAGAGATGGCGGCGATGTCTTGATGTTGTTGATGGCAGCGATGAAAGTTAGGTTTTGGTGGTGGCGGCGTTGATGATGATGATGATGATGACGGTAGTGGTGTAGGGCTTCGTAGTGACGGCGGCGGCGATGGTTGATGATGCAGTCAAAGTAGGGTTTGAATCTCTGAAGAGATTCATAATAGTTTTGCTACACATTAGCGAATTGAATCAGGCAAGAGACCGTCTACCAAGCAGCAGAACTCGAGGTTCACGTCTACTCATGCTTCTAAACGTAAGTGCAATGCCCAACGACGGCTGAGGTACTCCCTCTGGTTTATGAGGAAACTCTTTTATATTAAAAAATGCTCCAAAATATCAAAGTGCAAAAGATTACATATTTATATACATCTCACTTAAGAGAAATCCTAAACCTAATGAGCCATGAGCCTACTACTCTAATCCTTAATTATTAATAAAACAGATGAGCATTAACTAATGAGCCTATTTAATTAATTAAAACAAACAGAAGCAAATGAGCCTAACTAATAGACCTAATTTAAACAAGGGAGTCTTATGATATGATAGATTTTTGGCTCACCAAGCAACTTTAATAAGCCTCGCGGCCGAGAGGTTGAATTCATGGTGTCACGCTGCACCAGATTCATCCTCGTTTAAGAGATTTGCCATTGAATCTCTCAGCACGTTCCTTTTATCACGTGCATGCTACATTTTTCAGGTCCTCATTCTCCTCGAGCTGCTTCTCCAAGGACTCGACCTAAACACCTATGTCCCTAATACGTATGATGCTAGAGACTTTGTCATCCTCTCGGTCTTGCTTACGTCAATGGACTGGGTGCGACCAATATGACTCGCCTTCACATTCACCATCTGACACGGCCTTCACTTTCCTCTCCTTGCTCATGGCGTTGGAGGCTTCTTCTTTAACCTCCCTTACAGGTTCACGTCCTTGAGCAGCTCGCGACCAAATGCCTCATCTTCTCCTGGTCGCTTCCTCTTCTTGAATTCAGCTACAAATTTTGCAGTTCTATCCGATAGGTCCAGCAACCCAGTCATATTTTATTTTTCTCCACCTACCGTACAGCTGATGTAATCTTTACCCATGTCGTCCATAAGAAACGACCCAAGGGCACTCTATCTAACCTTCAATTTGTCGTTCGAGCAAAGCCAAGTCAATGCACTCGGCTTACGACATCTTTGATTCGTCACAGTCAATGACCATGCTAACTCGGTTGAGAGTACATTCTTATAGTGTCCTGGATCGATGAGGATGATGCACTCCAATGACATCCTTGGGGTTTTAGCTGACCCCGATTTCCCATTCCGGTAACTCAAGACAATTCTCAATATGGAAGACAATACAATGCATCTCAACATTTTCCATAGAGAAAGGTTCCAATGCTGAGTAAGTTACCTTGTTCTCACTTCTTCGAGTAAGCCACATATAAGTGTGCGGCTTGGGATGAAGCTCACGTGACACTCTAAATTTAGCCAAAACGTCCTTGGCATCACACCGAAGAATCAACTTCACATGCTCGGCTATAGGTTGTGGAATGGGTTGAATTGGTGGCTTGAATCCACCAATGATCTTTGCAGCCAGCTATGCATATCTTCCGTTCTATACTTCTCTTTATATCCCGGTACATCCAGCAACAAATCGGGGGCAGTCTCCTCCTTAAGACCGGAATAATGATGGTCGAAGTCTTCCAAGTGTGACCGTTATTAAGAAACCAATAATGGAGCTTCACGGCTCGAGCGAGTGTAGCTTGGTGCTACCTCCGGATCACCTACATCACGCGCAACAAGAGGTGAGCGTGTGGGAACTCCACGTTCCAAGGGAAGAGGAGTCTTCAGGCTCTTGGGTGAAGTAGTATAAACCTCAGCAAGTTAGAGCTTTCCCAAGGCTCCATCATCCACGTCCAAGCCGTCTGGGGTCTCCACGGCTGCGGTTTCATCTTCGAACACTCATTTGCTCTTATAGGCTCGCTTGTCTTCTACATGCTCGTACCTTTTGTTAATCTGCACACCAAAGGGATGAGAACTACACAATACACATGATTCCTCGCCAAGCATAGTCTCTTGGTGGGCTGGTCTCCCACGCACCACGCGTGTGTAGTCTTTGGACAACCCGGAAACTTGTGGTGCTTCATGAAATCTCTCAGACATCAAGGATCTGTCACGAGGAGTAGACTCAACCATAGTAAGGTTGAGGTCGTTGGCTACAGTACCAACAAACGGTGAATGCAGCAGTGAGACAGCTACCGACGCAAAACTCGTGTACTCCATAGGCACACTGTCAGAATTTTCCTTCAAGCCATGGAGAGTGGCTAGAACACAAGAGGCTTGCAGATCAAGCTAGTTGATGATAACGCGGAATGGAACATCCACGACATCAAAGGGCAGCTTTGCAGATTTGTTCCATGAGTACATCATGGTTTGTGCTCAGTAGTTGCAAGCAGACTAATCTGCTTTGCAGAAATATAGATCTAGGATTATGAAGCGTTACCTTGGTTGTGATGATCGCAGATAGAGAAATAGAGTTGATCTCTAGGGTCTTATACCAATCTGATGAAGCAGATTCTCGAACTAGGGGTTCATAGATGGAGGCGGCGGCGGAGTCTTGATGGTGTTAATGACGGCAGCGGAAGCAAGGGTTTTGGTAGTGGCAGCGTTGATGATGATGATGTTGATGACGGCCATGGTGTATGGCTTCGTTGTGACGACGGCGGCAATGGTTGATGATGCAGTGGAAATATGGTTTGAATCTTTGAGGAGATTCAGGGTAGTTATGCTACACCTTAGCGAATTAAATCAACAAAGGGACCATCTACCAAGCAGCAAAACTCGAGATTCACGTCTACTCAGGCTTCTAAATGCAGGAGCAAGGCTCAGTGACAGCTAGGGTTTTGAGGTACTCCTTCTGATTTGTGAGAAAAATCTCTTTTATTAAAAACTGCTCCAAAATATCAAAGTGCAGGAAATTTCATATATATATAGGCATGTCACTTAAGAGAAACCCTAAACCTAATGTGTCATGGGCCTAGTAGTCTAATCCTTAATTACTAATAAAATAAATGAGCCTTAACTAATGGACCTACTTAATTAATTAAAACAAATATAAGCAAATTAGCCTACCTAATAAGTCTAATTAAAACAAGGGATCCTTATGATATAATAGATTTTTGGCTCACCAAGCAAGCTTGATGAGCTCCGCGGTCAAGATCTTTAATTCTTGATGCCACGCTGCACCACAATTCATCTTGGTGTGTCACATCCAAGGGATCAACCAGTAAATCATAAGTATTTCGCAGCTTCCATGCGACCCATCACTCCACATCCATTGCCATCTAGCTTCTTAATTTGTTGCAGCAAGGTCTATCATTCTTTTCAAACTTTGGAGTGCTGAACCTTGGGGAGATTTACATCATGATATGATCATGGAAAACATCAAGGAAAAGCAGCTTGTATCCAAGGATGAGCACGCAATCAAGGAAGCTTTACTTCTAACAATTGGGTCCAAATCGTGATTACAAACTAACAGATGAGTATGTGGTTCATTTGTTCTCTTTTTCCCTTGTCATTGGTTTTGTTTCAATGGGTTTACTAAATGAACGTCTTTAATGAGGCAAATAGTTCACATCCAAAGTACTTATTTGTTGATCAAATAGCCCGATCCAATTTATGCTGATTACAATTCCAAGAAGAGTTCAAAAAACTGTCTTAATGGACAACCCAAAAAGAGTGACAAAATTGGTGGATTAAAAGACATGAGAAGACTTAGATACATCATTTTTAGTGGAAGACCTTATCACTCAAGTTTTAGTCTAATTCCAAGACAATTTAATGTGTGGTCTTGGCTTGTTTCCAAGACAATTAATTGTGTACTCTTAAATTATTTCCGAGACAGTTAATTGTCTAACTTTTATCACAAATCTTAGCTATAAATATCATGTAAACCAGTGGTGTGTAATATTGTCTAGTTTTTGGAAACCAATGATATGTAATATCCATTGTTTGATCATGGTGTGTATTGATCATGGTGTTGTTAGTGTGTAATATCCAACAAACCCGATCCGTCTTGGTGTGTCATATCCAAAGGATCATTCTGGTAAATCAAGAACATTCGCTCCACCAACATTGTCATCAAGCCTTGTTTATGTAATTCAATATGTAGCTTCGTTAATCGGATAAATAAAGAGAGAATAGTCTGTAGCCAATACATAATAAATCTGTAGTCAATGTAAATAAATATGTTAATTGATCAAGTCAAGATAGCACAGTCATTACAACAAATATGTACATTGTTAGCTCACAATAAGTGCTATTATACGTAATCTACAATGTGTTTTTAAACGCTATGTCTGCCAGAGGTATAATAGGTCCCTTATATACTATAGCGCTTTTTCGTGTGCTATTATATTGCATTCTATAATAGCGTAGATGTTTTGTTATTGAATATTAGTTCATAACACTTATTAACCGCTTTAATATATTTTATGATTACTTTATTTGTCTGTTGTCAAAATATTTTATATAACAATATATTATCGCTGTAATATTTTTAAAAATGACTATATATTTGAGCTACGAGTTGATACTATTTGTTCAAGTCCAATAGGCTATATATTATCATCGTTGTAATATTTATTTGTTGTTTTTTTGCTCAAAACATACATAAACCACCAATCACAATGTAATCCATATATATATAAACATCCCGAAAGACATGAATCAATACATTTTTTGACTGAACATAGCTACAAGCTCTTTCTTCCTATTACCAACATTAAACAACTAAAAGAGTACATAATTTATTCACAACACAAGATTATATGACTTCAAATTAAAAGAGAATTACTTTGTCATTTGGCCATGCAATAAATGTACATAATGCATCTTCCATGTACTCGATTTCAGAAGAAGGTCTCCAAACTGCAACATCTTTAACCTTCACTATATCTATCCAAACTAGGACTCCATTTGGTCCCACTGAAAAAAACCGAACAACTTGGTCTGGATTGTTCGAAGCGTAACGTCCTTCTACAACTACTCTTTTCTTCCCGCTAATATCTATCAGTTTTCAATTTTGTTTGTCTTTGCCAGTCACTTCTTGATTTTGACGCTGCAAATATGTACATTTTAGTTTCAATACCTAACTAATATAAATTTAAATTACAATAAAGTATTTGACTATTATATTACCGGAGATCGTTGTACATGTAATGATGATAAAACCTTTTTTGACTTCTTGACAGGAGCTGGTGGAGTTGTTGCAGGTTACTCAGGTTGAGATAATGTTGTTTGCATATGTGAAATTTATAGCGGAGATGCATGAGTTGCAAGTGGAGACTGTGTAGCCCCAAACGGAGACTGTGTAGTTCCACGTTGAGACTATGTACTTTCAAATGGAGGTTGTGGTGTTTCTAACACCATACTTGTTGCAGGCCATGCTACGAAGGATTTAAGACAATCCTCAATTGTACTAACATCCACTGTAGGCCTCTACAGAAAAGTCTTAGGTTCCAATACAACAACAACAAATACATTAAGTGCATTTGGTCCGAGAGGAAGTCCATTAACCATTGCTCTTGGTTCTTGTTTCTGTCAATGCCTTTCAACAACAACAACGCCATTATCTGCACTCCATCAGCAGTTTGCACTTATTAATACAAGTGCCCGAACCCTGTGTAACACACTCAGAAACGACATCATTCGGCCTTTGTAAATGAACATGTTCATATTCACATGTTCATATTCACATTAAGGATATACTTAACATTGGTGTAGTGTCTTCTATGTTAATAATAACATCTTTTAAAACATAAGATTTGGTAGGCCAAACAATCATTTTACCAACAACTTTTTGAATACTGAACATGTTTGGTGCAAGCCTCCAAATGAATGCATATGGTTTTGTTGCATTCTCCACCAATATTTTAACTAAGTTAGGCCCTAATGGAATGTCATTGACAAAGTCTTGAGGATCAAAAGACAAAACACGTCCTTCAACCACTCTTTCATCAGAACCGCATCAATCAAGAAGCACACACTTAGGATGTGCTCGTCTATTTACACTCTAGCAATATTTATAGTAAAACAGTTAGCCAACTAACATAAGAGACATATTATACGTAATCGGATGTGATTACTTACTCTTGGAGCTGAGTTTTCACCTACTTCTGCTTCTGCTTTCTATAAGATTAATACATAGACTGAGCTTTGATCTACAAGCATCTTATCTTAGAAATTAAGAATTATGATAAGTATTTCTAACCTTCATACTGGCAATTAAAGCTTCTAAGTCATATAATTTTTGCTGTAAACTGATTTGTTTTTTTGTATTTGAGTCATACACTTGTTCTTGACCTATAAAAAAAGGTAGTTTGGTCATGCTCATTCCTTTGCCCATTGCCCTTAATCGACCAAGCTTATCAGGTCCCAAAATCAGGAAAATGTCATCTTCCTTTGGATTTGATAATGAAGGTACATCAATCTCTACTTCAGCTCCTTTCATATGTTAAAAAACATTGAATTCAAAACCAGTTCACAATATAAAATGATACAAACAGAAACATATCAGATACAACTTACAATCTTTTCAGTTGTATTAATATTTACTGGAGTACCATCCTTTCTAGTCGAGATTTTACCCAAATTTTGAGTCTTGTCACTTTAGAAGGTTCTTGGCATTCATTTTTCTATATAAAATATACAATGTTAACATTAATGTATATACATACCTGATTCAGTTAACAAAGTCATATATTAACCATGCCTTCTGGTAGTCTAACAATTTCTCAATGGCTACAAGTATGAGGAATCTGTTCTCTATATTTGTCACTGATTGCCTACAAACAAAATGTCAATAGTCACAAGTATATTCTCAGTCACAATATTTTAATAAACAAACTTTAAAACAAATGAATACCTTAAAAGCATTGATTGTTTTCATTCTGAGAAATTTCTTCCATTCACTAATTGAAACATTCTTTGGTCTAAGCTTTATTTTGGTCTGATTGTTATGAGCATTTCTGATATGAGTTAGAAGTTGTGATTTAGAAGCTTTCCATAGTCATCCCATCTGTTTTATCACAACAGTTTTTTGGTACTCTTTATCTAGTTCAAATCTTGCATGCATTACACATTACAAACTGATCATTATATGTCAGTCATATATAACTTATTATATGTTAGTCAAATAATCACCTGAACCAATTTCCACATAATTGTTCTGATTTCTTCACTAACTTTCCTCCAACCATTAATTGTAACCACTATTTGTTCTAGTACTTCATTACCAGGTTCATTAGTGTCGTTTAAGCCAATCTGAAGTTCACATCATCAGGTTCTCCTTCTCCATTGAATTCATTACCAACATCATTAGTCTCATATTCTAGCTCCTTTTCAGTGTCTTGTGTACCGTCAAAAGTCTGGTGCTCTAAATCTTTGCAAGCTTGTTGAGTGTCTTGTAAAGTCTGTTGTTCCAACTGATTACCTTGATCCACATTGCCAATAAACTCGACCTCATCCTCTGTTTGAGTAATCTTCTTACGTTTGTTTGTTTTCATTTTTTGCTCGACTCATTGTATATTACGTGAAAAAATTACAAAGTTAATTAGTAAATTACTTAGTAAAACTACACATACTGAAACAGACATAATCACATAAAATAATGAACAAATATAAGCAAATTAATCCAAAAACTTCCACTCTATATATAATATTATAGTCTTCTAAACATAAATGTCTTTACAACTAGTTTTGGCATTATGAGCTTCACCATGTAAGTCGTCTACATCCATATCAACAACTGTTGGAAATGACCCTTTATTTAGATGTCGATATTCTGCATTGTCTTCACTGAATCTTCTAGAAGGAGACTTTATAGCAACATACCAACTAGAAGAATCATTTTCCCTCAAGTAAAACACTTTTCTTGGCTTGAGAGGTTAATTTGTAAGGTTTTTTTGAGAAAGAAACTTCATTGTGGTTTATGTTAACAACTGTGAAACCATCTTCTACTTTGACACCTATTTCCTTTGACAGCCCATTGACATTTGAATATAAGAACACATAATATATTGTAGTCCAACAATATAATATCACTGATTTTCCCATAGTATGACACTAAATCAGCAACGTGTGAAGTGTCTTTTGCACTACCTCTATATATAGTTGTTGCCTCATAAAACACCCCACTATTTTGGATTTGTCTTTTGGTTGAGTTTGTTCAAAACCTTTGTCCGTCAACTATATAACTTGTATATGATATGGTTGTACTACGAGGTCCATTTGCCAACCATTTAAGTGTATCTCCATGTAGTTATGAATCAAGGGGTACCTGATAAACAAAATATACTTTAATACCTAACCAAATGTATAGTATAAAAGACAAATGTACAATATGAGAGATTACATGCATTTTACTTTAACCAAGTTACAAAATTCTTTGTATGCATACTCCATAACATTGTGGCATCGCTTTTACATATGACATTAGTGTCCTGTAGATGATGTAGGTGCATGTTTATAGAGAAAACAATCATGAAACTTAACTTCTAGGTATTAATTAAGTAGATATCAAGTTTTAAAAGACAAATACAAAGCTACTTACTCTACAAAAGGATCCACCACTATATGCTTTCCTATTGATATTGACCGACCTTCCAAGATAAAGTTGCTCTCATACTATGTATTTCTATCAATTTTCCCTTCTAAATTAGATGTTTTCTTCAAAAATTCACTACAGAACTGCATGCATTTATTTGCTAGGTAGGACTCAGCTATACACCCCTATGGTCTTGCAGGATTCCGTACATAATCTTTCAAAACTTTCATGTACATGTATAGATAATTAAATACACATATCATAATACTTTTAAGTCTGTAAAAAATGTATTTATAAACTAAAAGTGGTACCTTTTGAATGGATAAATCCATCTAAAATGTACATGTCAACCTAGTCTTGCTTCACTCTCTAAATATACTGTGAGATGCACCATGATATCAAAGAAACTTAGAGGGAAAATCTTTCAAACATGCAAAGTGTTTCTACAATTTCAGATTCAAGAACTGTGATCTTTTCTACATCAATTACACGCTGACACAGGTGATGGTAGAATGTGCATAACCGTGTAAATGTATTTCTAGGACCTTTAGGTAATAAACCTCTAAGTGCAATCGGGAGTAGTTGTTGCATCAAGACATGGTAGTGGTGTGATTTAAGTCCAGTTACCTTATAGTCATCTAATGTCACACACTCTAAAATATTAGAACAATAGCCATCTCAACATTTGAAATATTAGAACAATAACCATCTCGACATTTGAAATATTAAAACAATAGCCATCTCGACATTTGAAATCAAATAACCTCTTACAGAAAATTTTCTTCTCTTCTTTTGACAAGGACCAATGTGATGGAGGAAGGTATGTTCTTTTCCCTTGTACTTTAGGATGTAAATCCTTTCGAATACCAAGTAATTCTAGGTCTTTTCGAGCCTTAAGACCATCTTTTGATTTTGCACAATGCAATAGCCAATAGGGTAGATACAATGCTAGCAGCCACATTTCTTTCTACATGCATCACGTCTAAATTGTGTCTTACCGACAGTTGTTGGCAAAAACATATTAATCTAAGTAAATAAACAGAACTGAGTTTCATAATGTGTTTAAGAAAAACTGATTCGGAATAACATACCTACCAATATGGCAAATTGAAACAAATTGATCTCTTTTTCCATCTAGAAAACTCCTCTAAGTCCACTTCTTCTTCATATAACTCTTCCTCTGATTCACTGCTACCATCCTCATTGTCATCAATCTTTGTTATATTTCTCACTGATTCTTTGTCATTTCCGAATTCATTCTTGTAATTCCTCAAGATTTGAGAAATATTTTGCCTAGTTAATATCCTAACATTTTTCCCATGTTCAAGCTAACCATTAAACCATGATTTTTTGGCTTGATACCTATGAGTTGGAGGCAGACACTTTTTGTTACACATATAAATATGCTTTTTGTTGTTAGTTAACCATAAACTATTAGTATTCTTTCCACATAAGGGTAACCCATTTTACCCTTGACTTTGCAACCAAAAAAATTTACATAGGCTGAAAAATCACTTACAGTCCAAAGAAGCATTGCATTAAGCTTGAAAGCACTCTTACTAAATGCATCATATGCTAGCTCACCATTATTCCACAGATGCATCAGATCTGTAATCAAAGGTTCTAAGTACACATCAATACTATTTTTAGGCTGTTGTGATACAAGATTCAACAATGTAAACATTATATTCTCCTTCCTCATACATAGGTGAGGACGCAAATTATAGTTTACCATCAGTACAAGCCAAGAATTATACCTAGTATTTTTTCATATTAAACTGATTAAAACCATAAGTGGAGACTCACAGTCTAAAGTTTCTTGCTTCAACAGTAAACAAGGGATACTTGTCATCCATTTGAGCTCATTTCACATAATCTACATGATGACTGATATACACTGTATTTAGTCATCTTTTCATGCATCTTTTAACCTATTTTCGCATCAATTAGGACTCACATTCATCCACCTTAGTGTAGTTTTTACTCATATTGCATCTTAGAGTCTAGGATTAGAGAGTCCCATATTTTCTCCTTTTTGAATCTTTTTCTAGGTGGATTGGACCTTGATGAAGTGTGGGGATGAACATGGATGCATTGGGAGAAGAAGATGAAGCAATGGAAGTTGGACGATGAGGAACGCTTGTACCACGAAATGAAGAAGACTTGAAGTTAAACTGAAGAGGAGACCGACCATTCCATAGGAATTCACGGCTATTCCCAGAGAAAGACCGGCCATTTCTCTTCCCCCCATGAAGAACTAAAGAGGAGATCGGCTGTGAGTAAAGGAGCATTGGTCGATTCGAGTAGTAGACTGGCCGCGAATCAGACTGGATTTTACGAATGGGTCGAGACCGACTGTGACCAAAAGAGCAACATCTATTCCCAAGATTGGACCGGCCGAGCATCGAACGACCATCAGACAATCACTCGGTGGACCGATCGTGACCAGTAGAGCAACGGTCATTCCCAGAAGTGGACCGGCGTTACCCTGCTGCTGAAGACCAAAACATTCTCATTTTACTTTGGGTTTGACCCGGTTTGTCCCAGGTCAACCCAATTTGTTTTTAGGGTTTTCAGGGACTAATATAAATAGTTTAAAACCCTTGGTTCTTAGAACCAACCAAGAAACAAAAATACACTTTTGGTAATTTTCAAACTTTTATCCTTTGGTTACTTGTTTGAAGATTTGGAGATTTGAGAAAGAACCTTGATGGATCTTGAATGGATTTTTGAGCATCCACTTGTTTTATCTATCAAAAAGGGTTTTTTCTTAACCATTTTCTTATCTCTTTATCATTATGGCTTTGTTTGTTATTTGCTTTAAGTTTTGCTTCAATATGTGTGAGTAGTCTCCAAATGGGTTGAAGGCTAGGTAGATCTAGGAGTTTAATGAATGATTCTTGTTGTTAGGGTTGTTAGATCTGTAGATCCTCCACGTAAGGTGTGCTAAATGTTAGGTTTAGCTTGACAACTAGTAATCTTGATGGTGGGAAAGACATCGCCCGAGAGGTGTTCGAAGAAAGTCTTGAAAGAACCTTTTTGTGGGCTTTCCTTTCCTAGCCAATGAGAGTTGATGCTAGGGTGAAAAGTGGTCTTTGTGAGCTTGTTTGTTAATGCATGTGACTGTAGAAGAGCAAATGAGAGTTTAACTTAACCTATTGATTGTATAGGGGTCAATGCCATGAAAGTGGGTTGATCTGGATTGAATGAGTCTTATGCCCTAGGATGGTGTTTGTTTTGTGAAACCCTAGTTTATTTGAGTTGTTTGTTATCCCCTTGATCCATTGCCTAGCCTTAGGCCCATTGTCTTTAATCATTTGAATTTTCTGTGTTTATATTCTTCTTGTTTACATTTAAGTTGTCACCATATCAATATATTATCTCTCTAGCTCAAGTTAATTTCTTGGAATTCCATCGCGTTGATTCTAGCTTCTTTGTGGATTCGAACCTCAAGTGTTATAATGAAATGATTGTTCGCATGTGTTGTATGATTTGAGTGTTTAGAAATCGAACATCAATGACGAAGTTTACCATCATCGCTCTTGTTGCTGAAACAACCTCTTAAGCTGTAGTATAATAGGAAAGTACTAAGGTAGTCCCTTCTTTACTATACCCATGTGTATGTTACTCTTCCACCTTGAAGCATTGCATTTCAGACAGTTATCAAGCTTTTGTACTTCTTCCTAAACAAGCAACAATCATTTATGCAAGCATGGATCCTTGGATACCATATATCAAAAGATTTATGGAACTTCATCACTTCATACAAAGACATGTGCAGTACATTTTCCTCTGGTAACATGTCTGGTAATGTCTCAAGGAGATCATTGAAGCTCTTATCCGACCAGCTATTTTGTGTCTTGAGTCTAAACAATGAAACAACTGCTGATAGTTTGATGTGGGATAAAGGTGTCTTTGCATCTGTTATTTTTGCAAGAAACTCATCTTCTAACTTGTCTTAACCCTCAGCTATCTCAAGATTATTTACCATGTCTTCATCTAAATACTCAGCTGCTTGGTATAAACCACAAATCTCTTCATTCCAGTTGTTTAGTTTCTCAGAACAGTCCTCCATATTGTTCACATCACCATGATGGTACCATTCATTCTGCAACTTAAAAGACTCATTCATTTCTCTTGTTACTAAATAATTAACTACAATACTAGCTAAGTGATGATCTATATTTCTACAGTCAATAGATAGACAGACTATCATGTCACTGTCACCTAAACCAATTGAAACTGCACGTACAAAATTTCATGCACCCATCTCATAAGAGGATAAAATCTACATAGATAAGCTCAATCTTAGTCCACATTGTATGAAATTACCTTTACTGGACCCATGAGAATCAATTTTGTCAATTTACAACTCAAGCACACATTAAACTGAGCACAATCACACATTAAAGTCAGCACAAAGCATTCACATAGACAGCTCAAGTACACATTAAACTCATCACAAAGCATTCACAAAAACAAGCTTAACCAGATTAGACATTGATACTTACAGAAACGTAATCAAAACATAACAACACAGTAGAACAATCATAAGAATCAAGTTATGTAATGATCTCTAATTGCATCTGTTTTAGATCATTAGAACAATAATATATACACACACAATAACAACAATATATGCATCTGTTTAAGCTAAAGGACAATCAATCGATTTCATGAACACACAATAAAAGAAATTGTATGTAAGCTAAAAAACTCATCAATTGCATGTTCAAACCCAGGAAAACAAAATCTTCATATAAACACAGACAATAACAACAATATATATGCATCATTGTCCAGCATTTTATGTTATTACATTTATTAAACCCACAAGCATCATCTACAAATTTTGTACCAATTTTTAACTTAAATCTAGGAAACATGATATTATACACTACACATTACCCTCAGCACAAGCATTATTAAGTAACAATGACATTATACATACAAATACATAACATATTTTGACCATAACCACACAGATTTTACATTCAGAACAGTGTACAAGACAAATAAATCTCATAAGAACAACAAATGTTTGATCTTTTTTGATTTTCTTATGTGCACACAACTAAGATTTCATAGAGAAATTCACGCCTATTTATTATGTTTATAGAAAGGTTAATCTTAAACAGACACGAAGAACAAAAGTTATCAAAGGTTTTCATCAGTTTGAAATTAACCATAAATAACAATCAAAACATCAAAAACTTACAGTATTTGGTTGAGATTTCTCTTCCTTACGAATTATTGAAGCTCTTCCGTACGTTTTGGTTTGCTATCACCAAAGCTTCATAGTCTCAAAAAAATAAGAAAGCAATTAAAGCTTGAAAGCGAAATCAATGGATTAATATAAGAGAAAAGAAGAAAGGAGATATGAGATATAACTTCACCGAGTTTTGTAGTTGTTAAAATCGAAAACCTAGGGCAAAATCAATGACTCGGATTGAGAACCTATGGCAAAATCGGAAAATCAGAATGAGAACCTAGGGCGAAATTGAGATGGAAGATGACAATAACTGGAAAAGAGAAGACGAGATTATCGCCAGTGATGAGAATCACCGGTGGAGAAGGATCGAAATAAGGGGTCCTTATTCAAATATGATTTCTAAAGAGTTTGAATGATTACAACAATTATAGAATCTGGTGAACTCTTACAGAATTAAAGAATCTCATAGACTTTATTACAATTTTTTATCAAAACTTTATACATAATCTCACACATACTCTTACAAACTCTCACATACTCTTATGTACTTTAAAATAATATCAAACTCTTTCATAATATATTATTTCATAATCTTATTAATATAATTTTGTAAAGTTCATTTTTCGAATTTGTATTTTTGTAGATATTATTTTTAAAATTTTGTATTTTTAATTATTTATTATTATCTCGTCTTTAAATTTTTGTGAATAAATTTATTTTTCATATGTTCCATTTTATATAAAAATTTGTTCTTTTAGATTTCAAACATATATTATCATAAGTTCATATAGTTTGACAAAAAAAAAAGTAGTTCATATAATTTTTTTTGCAATAATTATCTTTACTTATATATTATTTCATTTTTATTTTACTAAAAATTCTTTTTATTTTCTAAAGAAATATGTTTTTCAATAAAATAACTTTAAAATCTTGGGGTAACACCTAAGATTTTGAAAAATTCTTTTTATGAACAAAAATGTTTGAATCAACAAACCAATAACACTAAACTCTGACAGATTTATAAAGTCATTTAAATTCATTTTATTTGAATAACATNCTTTTTAAAATCTTATATCGAATAACACATGACTTTTAATGATTGTAGACAAGATTTTAAAATATCAAAACCAATAACACACAACTTTAATAAACTCTCCAAAAGTCAAAATTGAATAACACCAAACTTTTAAAGATTTATAACTCTTTAAAAATCATAGATCCAATAAATCCCCCTAAGAAAATTAGGTTTTCTTTTTGTTTTTGTGTTTAAGAAGAGAAACGGAAAGATATCTCGTGAAAGGGGGTGAAAAGTTTTAGGAAAATACGCAAGTGTCAAAACATTGCCTTCAAAACAGATTTTAGTTTTCCGTTCTGCTATTAATGGGCTTAACATTTATAAAATGCTACTATACACGTACCAAAATCCATAAACAATCTATGATAGCATTTCCAAAAAACACGCTATTATAATATGCTATCAATGTGCATTTTTCTTTTAGTGAGTCTTTAGCTAATACATAATAAATTTGTAACTACATAAATAAACCGGTAGCGTTGATATAAAAGACATACCAAAAAAGTAGATCAGTCTACAAGAATACAAACATTTTTAGTTCTTCGTAGGTGAATCCTGCATAAGTGGAATGGGAAATTTTGCAGCATTCCACAAATCTGGTGGAAACTGCATCTCAAATCGGTCAATAGCTTGCGGATGACTTGTATATTTTCTTATCAGATAGTCCATCGAACTTGTAACCCATAGCAAGACACTCAATATATTTAAATGCGTAGACTCCACAATCACCCAGTTCATCATTCCCAGGAATATCTTTCACTCTATGCACTTATAGCTTCTTGAAAGTCGGCTTCTTCTTTTGGTACTTTGCTTTTCAACACAAAAATCCAAGACTGGAACTACCATTACCCTAAACGGATTGCATGCTTGGATGAAACATAAATAAGACTGTAGCCAATACCATCCAAAACTGTAGCCAATACATAAATAAGTTAATAGCCCAAAAAACAAAAGTTTGTAGCCACTAGATAAATTAATATGTATTCACTATAAATAACTTTGTCGAAATCAAGTCTGCAGCAAAGTAAACAATAAGACTATAACCATTAACTAAATTTGTACTCAATTAAATAATATATTTGTAGCCATTACATAAATAAATTTGTAGTCAATATACATAACTCTGTCGCAAACAAGTCTGTAGCCAATTAAACAATAAGTGTGTAGCCATTTTAACTAAATATGTAGGTCGAGTAAATAATAAGTTTGTAGACAATATAAATTAATATGTGGCTAGTACATAATATATCGGTAAAAGTAAAAGAAGTATGTGGATATTAACCGATTCTAGTCTAAAAAATTCCACATCAATGGTCTTGGCAACACTTTCTTCGATGTTTAAATTCACTTTCACGCTGGGTTAGTGATAGGGACCTCGGGGGAGAGATCCTCGGATATGAATCCAAACACTCAACCTTGGTGAATCCGAGCTAATAGAAGCTGGTTTAACGGTAAAGTGGTGGTTTGATTGACTCTCTCAATCAGTGGGGATTGATTGACTCTCTCAAACAAGCTAAGTCGCTGCTTCTCAAGAGCTAAGTGAATCACACACTTAAGTCTAAAAGAAAGAATGATTCTTCAAGGAAAATTACACTTGAAAAAGAACGAAAATACTTCTATTAATCTTGATTGAAAGGTGTCTTGTACAAAGGACGAAATGAGCTTTATATAGAGCTCTTACATGAATAGGCTAACGTTCTAAAAGTGTAGAAACAAGAAAGAAATCACATAATTGAATACAAACTAGCCGTTGGACAATTATGAGCAAATTGGCCAAAATATGAAAACTCGTGGCTGTGCTTGTATTTGGTCAGCTTGGGGAAGATCTTAGGCGCCTTAGGAAGCCTCTTGTTGCTTGAATAGATCCTAAAATCGCATCCAAGTTCATTGGGAAAGAGCCTTTGGAGAGTTAAAGCTCTAAGTGGGAATGCGTCCAAAAATGGTAAGTTGAGGTCCAAGAGAATTCGTCTAATCCTCTGCGTGATGGAGCATGGCAAGACGTATTCTAGAGTCTCTAGATGGTTAAGAAGCTCTCCTGGTCACCAAGAATAAGTTTGAAGGCTCTTAAGACAAGTGGATCCCTGACTTGCCTTAAACGGAACCACTTCGACCCATCTTCTTGATTAGGGCGTATCTGGAGGCTCCAATGGTGGTTTGATGCGTTCTTGGGCTTGTGGGAACCATAAGAGGCCCAAGCATAGTCCCCAAATGGTCCAGAGTAAAGGCCATTCCTGAGCTGGTCTGTGTAGAGCAGACGTGCGAGAGGCCTTAGCGCATAAGAGCCAACTTCTAAAATTTATATTTTTATCTCCGAGCTTCTTTTGGGTTGTTTCCACTTCGAGCATTTCACTGGTTGAGTCAAAAATCCATAGAAATTAAATTCATAACTTGATTCTCTCTGGATCGTCTGGAATGCTTCAAAGAGTGATCATATGTCCTCATGATACGCCGGGGAAGGTCGTTGAAGTGAACCTCTGGAGTCCGGCTCAGCTGCTTGAGTGTTGGATGAGTCATTGAGTTTAGGCAGCTGATACATGTCTAAGAAGGTCGTCTCTCCTTGATCTTCGACATGTTTTCCAAGGAAGTTCGTCTCCTCCTTTATCTTTGGTGCATTTAGCCAAAAACTCAACAACCGTATCTAGGCGATGCTTAGTTGTTGATGTTTTGTGGTCGAGGATCCAATTAGTTAGTGTTGGAGGTGACCCCATAGACGTAGGCCCACTAGGATTCACTACAGCCCAAGACCGTGATCCGACCCAAACCGCGATGTCAAACTCGAGTTCAGAGAAGATGGGCCTCGTAAGGCCCAACAGTTCGACAATTATAAACAACATTTAATGCGTGCAGAAGTTGTCCACAGCGCTGTTAGACATATGCGACTAGCAAGCAAGAAGGACGATCATGCTGTTCGATTTGCAACGGACTAGTTCAGCGCGGTTTAGATATGACACTGAAGACATGGAAAGAGGGTCGACCGTTTGACTATAAAAAGAGGAGCATCACCGCATGAATAAGGGGATTGATTCAGAAGACAACACTTAGAAACCCTCTCATGTATACATTGTCGAGCTCAACCTCAACAATATTGTGATTTTGCTTTTTCGACCTATTAAAACAAAGTCTTCGACCTATCACTCGTAAAACATTTGTTGTGCTCACATTACCACAAAGAATTGACGCTAGAAGAAGGGGGTCTTAGGAGATTTTCTACACACAGAGGTCAGGAAAAAATTACGAACTCAACACTGCCAGAGACGAGCAAATTCATCCAGACACAAAAGTTGCCGCTAGTCACACCGCCTATCCCGAAGGCATCACCCATGATGCCTTAGATCCACCACGCTGAAACCTTCCTCAAAGCAGAGAAGTCGAGGTCGGAAACGAATGTTGACATGCCTGCCTCAGAAAACCCAAACCCGACGACAACTGAGGAGACTCTAGACATCTCCTCCCTGCTCAACTCCATGATGGTACGCATGGACAGCACAACAAAGTGCGCCGACAAGCAAATGGAAGCCCTTGCCGCAACACAAGCTGAGCTCCGCGAAAACAACCCAATCATCCTAGGGTGAAGGGCCCCTGCAAACATTCAAAGGGAAGCAACAAAGTTTATGCACTGAACTCTCTTCAGAGACTCACTAGAAACCATACAGAAAATCAAACAGATTACTCGGCCCCAACTCCCCCGACAAGCATAGAAGATGCCAAGAACGCCGAGATTCAGACCATGCGATTGTCGAAGCAAGAGATGATCTTGCGGGTACGCTGGGAAACCAGCTCCATCCCGAAGTTAGAGCGCGTACTCTCGGAAACGCAAAACATGCCATTCACAACTCAACTCTCTAACACCCCGATCAGGTCTGGTGCCCTATCTTCGAGGGAAAGTCTGACCTCCAAGATCTCCTCACCGCATTCAATATTTCCATAGAAAGGACAAGGTTCCCACCTGATGAGCGGGATGCGGGGTATTTCCAACGTTTTGTAGAGAATTTGGTTGGTGACGCCCTAAGCTTGTTCTCTAAACTCAAATTGTATTCCATCGAGAGCTTCCAGCAACTCTCTGCGGCCTTTCTCAAACACTGCTCTCTGTACATCCAGAGGAATACGTCATCAACAAATGTCATAGCTGTGGTGCAGGGACCAAAAGAAACGTTACGTTCCTTTCTCGATTGTTTACGGGAGGTGGCCTCTCGCATCAAAATATCAGTCAAAACCAGAATCAAAACGCTACGCGATGCGCTATACTACGAAATGAACTGGTCACCGACCTCAAACTGCACCTGTCGCACTCCCTGGAAGACGCATGATTGTTTTTTTTTAAACACTCAAATAAAAACAACAAATGCAAACAATTGTGATATTGTAACACTTGAGGTTCGAATCCACAGAGAGCTTAGAACTAACAGGATGAGATTTCAAGGAATCGATTTGAGCTAAAGAAGATAGTGGTTTGGTTTTGGTAACAACTTAATGAAAGCAAGCAAACTACAAACAGAGCAAGTTATAAACGATTTAAAAGCAATGGATCTAAGGATAAGCAATCAATCTAGAGGGATAACAAATAACTCAAGATGCTAAAGGTTTCAATTAACAAGAACCATCA